>BRZM01000020.1:17499010-17551214 GCA_033238685.1 Lates japonicus | reverse complement strand
ATCAGTACTTCCAGAATTTCCAGTTACATTATTTGTTTTTTTTCCTCCCACTGTCCCCTAGAAATAACATTTTTGTACAACTCATTTGCAACAGTAAGAATGTCTTGTACAAAACATAAAGTCAACTGGATTGTGTTTCCTATTAATGTAATGAGGATGTGTTGTTCATTTACATACAGTATTTGCCAAGTCACAAATACGCTGGTCAGTAAAATGTATTTGTTGTAACCAGTGAAAAATCGAGGACCTATAAGCAGACTACAGACTGAAAGTCTGAGCTGAAAAAACTTTTTTTAATGCAAAAGATGTAAATGTGCTGATGGGGGAGAAGCTGGGTTCCAAAGGCATGGTCTGAGCCATTGACTGGAGTCTGACTGGTGTGACTGGGGAAGTGGACAGGCAGGAGAGAAATAAAAACAGGGACCTGAAGCTCAAGGAATCAAAGTGCAAGAGCAAAAACCACCAGGACACCAGAGTGTATCTACTACACAGACTCACAGAATGATGTGGCAGTGAGCAGAGGGAAAACAAGTTTAAATACTGTGGAGCTGATGAGGAAATGGTGAACAGGTGTGCAGGTGAGGTCTCCAGCAGGAGGGAGAGAGAGCCACGCCCACAGCCACACAGAGACAGACTATTCGACCGCACTCCTGGTCTTCTTCGTTTTAGAGCAGCTCAGTTTGACTCCACAGCATGAAAGAGGCGGTGCCATAGGAAACTGACGTGTGATTTGTTTCTGTCCAATAGGAGCTGGTGAAACACACTCATGATGCCACTGACAAGAGCAACCTGCGGATGGCACTGGACGCCATGAAGGTACATTTCACTTTAACCAATAGTGTGTAACCTCATCCCAACACATTTTCCCAATAAAACTGGATCAGTTGAAAAGTGAAATTATGTCTTGTTGCATGGGGAAACTGGGATCAGAACTTTATCCAGGTCATTTTATTTCCACATTCCCTCCTAAGGATCATTGAGGACTGGAATGTTTCCCAGCAAAGGTCCATCACAGGGCAAACATTATGACTTTTGGCTTCTTGTTACATGAAATAATCATTTCATTTATGTGCAGTTTGTTATTAACAGCCACATCCAGAATCATTAACATTTGTGTTGTTTTCCCTCTGTTTATTCTCTCAGCCTGCTATGAACACTACCATGGTTAAGATCTGTCAGGAAAGACATTATAAGTCACTAAATGTTCACAACATTGGACTATGCATAAATAAATGAATCTTCTGCTGAATGCAGCATTTATAAATAACACTTAACAGCTGTTCGGTTGAAAGCTGAGAGTCCTGTCGTATACAGTTGGAGTCTGGGAGCCCACATCAGCAATAGGCCCTTTTAAATTATGATAATAAAAACTGAACAAAACAAACGTAAACCTCAGCATGTAAAAGGAAAATGTGGGAGAAACTGTAGGAACAAACAAATAAACAAAATAATATGTGGCAGTTCAAAGCTTCTGAATATAAATATGTGTTTATCTGAATGAAACAAAAAGGAAAGACTTTGTTTCCTGATGTGTTTCCAGGACTTGGCTCAGTACGTTAACGAAGTGAAGCGAGACAATGAGACACTGAGAGAAATAGATCAGTATCAGAGATCCATCGAGAACCTGGTGAGCCCCATGATGAGCTGATCTCAAATATCAAAAAAAAAAGTGAGGCTTTTATTCCTGTCTGATCACTGTCATCCTCTTTTTCTGTAGAATCAGCCTCTGAGTAACTATGGGAGACCCAAAGGTGACGGGGAGGTACGGGTGGCCTCGGTCGACAAACGAGCCAAACAGGACAGGTGAGACGTCAGGTTGACTGGCTGGTTGACTAAATAACTCAATGACTGACTGACTGGCTGCAGTGTGACTTGAATCAGGTGCTGTGGCTGGAAAACTACCAGAGTGTGTATCACTTCAAGATTAAGAAATGATACATGATCAGTACATGGTGTATGTCGCTTTTTAATCTCATCAGTAGGTTAAACTCCATTTTCAAAAACTATCAGGTATGAGTTCATCTTTTCTGAAGCTATGCTGGAACTTTTTCATCAGACAGGAACATGCATTGTTGGTTTTGCCCTTCTTCTCTAGGATTATGTCCAACACTTGTCACTCACCTTGATGAGCTGTCTACTGTATCTTAAAACAACAGTTACATGGAGTTTAATTATTTGCCTCACGCTCAACAGGAGAACAAGAGGACAAGACTTTTCTGACACACAATGTTCAAAACCTTGTTAAATGTCTGATTTTAGGTAACAAGGGTGTTTACTTGTGACCACACAGACTCCCTGACAAACACTGGCTCATAATGTAAAATAAATCAGTTTTATAGCTCTGTCAGAAATGATACATATTGTAGCTGTAGGTTTAGGAGGATGCTCCTCCAGTAATCTAAGTGACACAGCGATTGCCAGAGTAACTGACGTTTCGTTGTTTGAACCACAGGCACATCTTCCTGTTTGACGCTGCAGTCATCGTTTGTAAGCGGCGGGGAGACAACTATGAGATGAAAGAGGTGATCGACCTGCACCTGTTTAAGGTCACCAACAACCCCACATCGGACAAGGAGAACCGAAAGGTCTGCACACACACACAGATGTGGTTACTGATTGTTTCAGATTTACAGTGGGCTTTTCTACTGCAGACACCTCGACTTAAAAGCACAGGTGTAACATTAATGATGT
Organism: Lates japonicus; assembly: GCA_033238685.1. Classification (NCBI taxonomy): domain Eukaryota; kingdom Metazoa; phylum Chordata; class Actinopteri; family Centropomidae; genus Lates; species Lates japonicus. Next base: position 17,548,523 of record BRZM01000020.1, on the reverse strand, counting down.
CTGTTTCCTGGGTAACTAAGACTCCTCACAGACATTATATTTAGCCGAGCACATTAGCAGTTATTCTTATGGTTACACCTGGGTTTCACAGGTCAGAGTGACCACTGTAAGAGAGGTCTACTGTTTACATTTTTACTAGCACACACAGTCAGTATATTCTCATGGTGTTTCTAGAGAATCATAGAAACATGAGAGGCATTTTGCAGGAAGAAAAAGTCAGGGAGTAAATATATGTCATGTTTAAGAAATATATTTGCAAATGTGTCACATCACAGAAACAGGTTCATCCAGTGCTGAGTCATGGAAGTGTCCATTATGGAAAGTCATGGAAAATTCATAGTTCAGTAGAATATCCAGGTTTGGATCCTCTCACTCTCCCCCAACATGTACCTGCCAAAGTTCAAGTTTGTCAAGTTTCAGATGTGGCCGTCACCTCAGAAAAGACACTGGCACATCTTTCAGTCAGTTCTGTTTTTGGCAGCAGCTCATCTTTCTGTGAATGCTGTGGGAGAGTAACTAAGCTCCACAGTGATGATGTTTTACCTCAGAAACATTAACTTCGATTAAACCAAGCTCAACTCAAAGAAAAACAGAACTGGCAGCTTTTCCCTGCCAGACTCTCAGTCCACGAACAGTTTATTACTCACATTAGCACAGAGGACAGAAGTGAAAGCTTTCAACAATGAAAACATGAGCCTTGAGCTTTAATCCACTGAAGAAAATCTTGACAGCCAAATGGTTTATTTCTCCAGTTAAAGGTCCAGTGTGTAACATTCACGGGGATCTATTGTTAGAAATGGAATATAATATACAAATACATGTTTTTATTAGTGTATAATCACCTAAAACTAATCCTCATTGTGTTTTCGTTCGCTTAGAATGAGCAGTATCAGCATCTACCTAGGGAGAGTCCTCTTCTATGGAGTCTGCCATGTTTCTACAGTAGCCTTGAACGGACAAACTGAACCAAACAGTGGCTCTATACAGGGGCCGTTTGCATTTTTATGTCAATGCCACAGCCTGTCATGTAAATATACAGTATTTCCCACATGGTGACTGTGCTTGTGTGGTTATATAATGATTAATAATAATAAACTTGCAGGAAATGAGGGAGAGTTCAGGGGACAGGTAATTAGCGTTCTCACCACTAGATGCAGCTAAACTCTACACGCTGCTCCTTCAACACATCTGAGTTCAGAGACGTCACAGCTGGGAGGAACGTGTGATTCACACGTTCTCATTTTATTGTTTTTAGCTACAACACAGATACTCTAATCCGGTGGAGTCACTTTGAATCCAATTCACTCACTGACAGAAAATATGTCTTCAACATTTAGCTTTTAATTTTATGGTCTGTTATCACCATTATGAAAAAGCAATAACCCACCTTAAGCTGTGATCTGCAGTGACTTTATTTTAACAGCTAAAACAGCTTCTAATGACATTTAGTTTCACCCAGGGCTGTGTGCAGTGTGGAGTCCATCCTAATAGGAGCAGAGTGATGTAGTGAGCACTGTTATCATTTACAGCATGTTAGAGTGATGAAATAATAGAATAAATAATGTATAGGATAAAATGGTAACAGAACTAACTTATTAACGTACTGTGAAATAAAAAGAACAAAATAAGCATCTCATATAATAACATCCAATCAGCTATAATGGAGGGAAGTCTTGCACTGTTGCGTTCATTATTGCCTCTTTATGACTGAGTCAGCAAGGCTCAGAGACCATGTTGGACTCCTGACAAACCAATTAACAGCGCTACTTCAGCATAATGGGCAGCCATAACAATTTATCATAAACGCAGGTTCATAAAATGGAGTAAAACTGAGTTCACTTGCTTCTTGACAGTGTTTTATAAACATCCATACCAACCTTTACACCCTCCTCCTCCACCACTGCCATCTGTACTCTGCATCCTCTAATGTGCTGCTAAAATCAAATAGATGAAGCAAACAACAGAAAACAGTCTTAAATAATTTGGTCCATGTTTGTTCTAGCACATGTTTTACGTTGTCTTGTTCATTTACCAGCATTGTCCTGAAACAGTGGCAGAGTAGAACAGTCTGCCTCCTCCCAGATGGTGTTATCATTAAACCTTGTTTTCGGCTGGAACACACACATACACACACAGACACACACAGAGTGAATACTAAGTGCCAAGTGGTGAAAAATATTGCCAATCATAATGAGGAATGATATCTAAGGCGTGCCAGGAAACAATGATTTGGGTAATAATGATGTTGTAAATAGCAGACATTAGTCTGCTCAGACCCATATGGGCTCATGTAGTTATTTTTTCAGCTGCTTCAGTGTCACTCTCCTCTCACATGATGGATATGATGCCGTTTGTTTGATGACAGATTTATTATGGAAATGCCAAAGGTGGCAGTATCTGTCTGAAGTAAGCAGCAATAAAACCCAAAAATGATCACATTTACATTCAAGTCATCAGGAGGGAAAACACACACAGGCGGCAGGAGGAGACTTTTACCTGACTGCTGTCACTCTTCATGCTGAAGCTGTGAGTGACGTTTGAAAGCTTCACGTGTTTCTCTGTTTGTTCCAAGATGCTATAATCTACATTTTTATAACAAAAGATCAAATTACTGTGTGATGAACACAGAGAATTTTGACCTGACTCTGCAGCTCTACACAGCATTTCAGTGTCCTTTAGCTCAGTGTTTTGGTGTTACTTTTGGTTTTTGATTGACTCTCAGCGCTCTCTTAGCATTGTTAGCTACAAAAAAAGAGCACCAGACTGTAGATGGACACAGTTATCATGTGAAGCATTTAGCAGTTGAAAAGCCAAAAACTATAATAGACCAAAAGTATAAGAGCTAAAAGAGAGAGAATATTATCCTTAGCTTTTCCAGAATCACAACACATACTGACTAGTAATGTTGACTCAGTGTCTGTTAGATGGAGATAGTTCGTCATCGTTAACTAATAAGGTGATAATATGTCAGTGCCGTGTTCACAGATTGTTTCTATTTTCCCCAAAGTGGCCAAAAAAATCACTTATTTCAGATTCTGAAGTTGACTCAGTCACTCAGTGAAAGGCATGAGCAAAGGTCAGATAATTAGTATTTTTATGACGATCAGCAAAGAACTACGTGACATTATCAGTCTGGATTTGTGATCCTTTTAAATTGTAGAGATAACTCAGGCAAAAAAGACTTAAACTGGCAGAAACGCAGACAAACACCTCCTCCTTCTCTGAACAAATTGGTAGCTTGACGATATCTTTGCTAAGCGCAAGCCTGTGTGTCCACTGGGAATGCCTCTGTGGAGCACTGACTTCCTTTTCTCTTTTCTTTCAATAGAGGAGATGAGCCGCTGCGCTTCCCTGACAGCACTCTGAGCCTGGCTTGTTTTTAGCCTTCAGAGCTGAGTGCTAAAAGTTCAAAATCACAACTAGGAGCCATAAAAAGTGCATCTCACAAGCATCTGTTTAGTGATGCTGCTGAAAAAAACGGAGGCATGTGTTGACACAGAGGCTAATGGACTAATATTTATCCTTTGAAGTGGGTGGTGGTGGCTGATTACAGGCCCACTCACTCCTCTGGTCTGTGCAGGCTGTCTGATGCCCAGCAGTTATATGGCACAGCTTCCTCACACTCGTTTCCTCCTCTCCTTCATACTCTTCCTCCCTGTTTTGTCTCTGTCTGTCAGTTCTGCCGCCCTCCAACCCTTCAGCCTTTGTGTTTACTCTCCCCCAGGCGTCCCTCTTTCATTTTGCATTTCTTTGTCTCCATCTGTCTCTCTGCATCCTGTCTCGCTCAGCTCCTGCTACCTCCTGCTCCATTTGTCTTTCACTCACTTTATTTATTCTCTGTTGTTGCTGTACTTTCTTTCTCTAATGTGTGTGTTTTTCTTTCCTGTTTCAGTGGTCCTATGGATTCTACCTCACTCACAACCAGGGCCAGAGCGGCTTTGAATTCTTCTTCAAGACCAAAGAGTTGAAAAAGAAGTGGCTGGAGCAGTTTGGCATGGCTATGTGAGTGTGTTTCTTCTGTGCATGTCTGTTCATGCATGACAGTGTGATAAGAGTGTCTCTCTCTCGCTCTCTTTTTTCTCTTTTTTTTTTTTTTTTTGTCACAGCATCAAAACGTAACACACGGCCCGTCCTGTTCTTCAAGCTAGGCCACTTGATGATTTACGACACATGGCACAGTGACAGATGACAGACTGTGAAAGATGAGCAGATAAAGAGATGTGCCCTAACTTTAACAAAGTGAAAAAATGAACATGGCTGGATTCAGGACTGTCTATTGTCTATGACCAGTATTTTAGAAACACATAGTACTTTATACCCAGAGAACACAACAGGTAAAATGTATTTTAAGCATCAGGTTAAACTGAATCAACCAGTTCTCATCCTGAACTGGATCCAAATCCACCTAAAGTGACTGACAAACTAGCGCCAAGACTGACAAATGGAACTATAGGATTTCAGTTGTCGAGCCAAGAATAACTGACTAATCGTCACTTAGATACACGACCAACCACACTGCCTCTCACAGCGCGGGCACACTGTACACACTGAAGTTTAACTGGGTGCATATATAGTCAGACTGGACTTTACTCCTTCATTTCAAATCATGAAATAAAGCTGCACTTCAGTGAAATTAAAATCACTTTATTCATCAAGAAGGAGCAGGTCTCTGTTTTATGAAACAGCTCCAGAGAGACATTAGGTCAGTGATTCCCCTACACACACACACACACACGCACGCACACACACACACTCACACACACACACACACACACACACACACACTGAGTGCTGCTGTTAAAACTTCGAAATGTTCATTAATGTAACAACCACTCCTTTGTACAGTGTGTGCAGCAGACTGAGGCTGGTTTGAAATGAAGGGGACCCTCACACACACTTGTCTCCTGAGTGACAAACTAGACCTCCCCTACCTCTGCTAACAGACAGTGTTTACTGAGCTAACGTCTTTGACAAAGGCTATAGAAATATAACACAACTTAGTTAAACACAGTAAATGTGTCCAAATGTCCACAGCAAAGTGACAGTTGTGTTGCCTGCTCTGTACACTGCCATAATACCTGCACATTTCACATCAGTTACTAATTGGTGCTCAAACTATTTTTGAGAAATTAAATATCTAAGTTTATAAGTATATATAGCATATACAGTTGTGTTCAAAATAATAGCAGTGTTTTTTAAAACGTGAGTAAAGGTCAAAATCCTTATAATATTTTTTATTTCCATTCATTGGGAACATTGCATATTATATTTTACATCAAAACATGAAGAAAAATGTATCAATATTTTAATTACAGAAAATGAAGGAAAAAATTATATTGGGCTGTTCAAAAAAATAGCAGTGTCTGCATTTTTCGTTACAAACTCAAATATTTACTCAATAAACTGAAAAAAACATTAAGATTTAACATTCCTGTGAATCACTAAACTAATATTTAGTTGTATAACCACTGTTTTTGAGAACTGCTTCACATCTGTGCCGCATGGAGTCGACCAACTTCTGGCACCTGTAAACAGGTATTCCAGCCCAGGATGATTTGACAGCCTTCCACAATTCCTCTGCATTTCTTGGTTTTGCCTCAGAAACAGCATTTTTGATGTCACCCCACAAGTTTTCTATTGGATTAAGGTCCGGGGATTGGGCTGGCCACTCCATAACCTTAATTTTGTTGGTCTGGAACCAAGATGCTGCTCGCTTACTGGTGTGTTTGGGGTCGTTGTCTTGTTGAAACACCCATTTCAAGGGCATTTCCTCTTCAGCATAAGGCAGCATGACCTCTTCAAGTATTTTGATATAAGCAAATTGATCCATGATCCCTGGTATGCGATAAATAGGCCCGACACCATAGTAAGAGAAACAGCCCCATATCATGATGCTTGCACCACCATGCTTCATGGTCTTCAGAGTGTACTGTGGCTTGAATTCAGTGTTTGGGGGTCGTCTGACAAACTGTTTGCAGCCCTTGGACCCAAAAAGAACAATCTTACTTTCATCAGTCCACAAAACGTTTCTCCATTTCTCTTTAGGCCAGTCGATATGTTCTTTGGCAAATTGTATCCTCTTCAGCACGTCTTTTTTTTAACAGTGGGACTTTGCGGGGGCTTCTTGCCGATAGATTAGCCTCACACAAGCATCTTCTAATTGTCACAGTACTCACAGGTAACTTCAGAACGTCTTTGATCTCCCTGGAGCTGATCACTGGCTGAGTCTTTGCCACTCTGGCTATTGTTCAATCCATTTGAATTGTAGTCTTACGTTTTCTTCCACGTCTCTCTGGTTTTGCTGTCCATTTTAAAGCATTGGAGATCATTTTAGCTGAGCAGCCTATCATTCTCTGCACTTCTTTATATGTTTTCCCCTCTCCAATCAATGTTTTAATTAAAGCACGCTGTTCTTCTGAACAATGTCTGGAACGACCCATCTTTTTTTTCAGTTTTCAGGTTTTCAGAGAGAATTGCATGTACAACATGTGCTGGCTTCATCCTTAAATAAGGGCCACCTGAATGACACCTGTTTCTTCGCATAATGAATGACCTCACTGATTGAACTCCACACTGCTATTATTTTGAACACGCCCCTTTCAACTAAATATTCAATTACACAGACTCAGGAGCATGCATATCATGAATGTTGGGTCTGTTGGTTTCTCTGACTCTACTACACCTACTGGTAAATTATTTGCCATGTAATAATATAATTTCTACCAAAAACAGTGATTGATCTGGTTAGTCATGTTGGACTGCTATTATTTTGAACACAACTGTACCTATTATTTCAGCACCTCATTAACACCCAGATGACTCTGAAGTGGTCTCAGTCATTTCTACACTGTTTATGCAGAAAAGCAAATGTCTGTGCTTCAGGATTTCTCTGGTTTCTTTCTCTTACTCTGTGTAAAAGCCTTCATTACAGACTGAAGGTGTAGAGTTTGAAAGGTATCTGCATTAACCAGGCACATCAGAGCCTAATAAAAGATGCTGTTAAGTTGCATCATGGGAAATGAAGGATGTAGTATTTTTAGAGCTCGACCCATACGAGGGACTAAAAGTTGGGGTTTCTTGGTTTCTGCTGCTTCAATTCTGACAAGGCTTTTTAAATGTCCCTCTCAAGGAAGCACAAAACTAAATTGCTGGGGGAGCCCTTTAATGTCAACACCCAAAATAGTTTGTCTCCAAGAAACAAACTATCATGTAAAAAAGCAGCTGAGACAAAAGCTCTTGTGAACACAGCTTGTTAGCAGCATTTCAGAATTATTGAATATTTTTATATCTGACATGGTTAACTAATATTCTAATAGTTATCCTGCTGATTAATGAAGCAGCGGTGGTTCAGCCACAGACAGTGAATCAACTGCAGCTCCATCATCACCATCTGTTCATGTTACTGATGATGTTAGGCAGTCAGCACAGAGAGGTGCTGGTAGAAGTTATTTTCAGCTGCTTGCACCAAGAGGAGTTACAACAATAACTTGTCAATAAGTAGTCTCTTATTGTATGTTGTAGGATTGCAACAAATTATTACAGTTTTTTATTACAAAAGTAATAACTTTTGAAACATGATCAGTTTACCTTGTCGTGTTTTGATGAGTTTTACTGATGGAAAGAAACGTTCAGCACAAGTTTTATGAAGACCAATCAGAGAGTGATAGAGGCTTTCCAGCGTGAGATGGTTCTCCACCTTTGTCTCTCACTAAAAACTGTGGCAGAACTAAAGTTGGAAAACTTCACATGAAGCTTCACACAGTTGAGAAAAGAGACTGAAATCTGCTCAGACCTCAGACTGTGCAGACATTCTGAAATTCAGAAACAACAATAATCAATATCACTGATCATATATATAGTGATTTCTGCAGAACTGATCATTTCCTATTAGAAACACATCATGTCCACTGTGTCAGATGTGGACAAGAGTAATCAGATGATTATTTTTTATAAAATCCCCCCATGATCAGTCTTGGTTTTTCTGTTTAAGTCACTGAACCTTCAGCACAAAATTTCTTGCAAAACCTCAGACAGAGACCAGAATCCTCCAGTCCTCCAGGGTCTCCTTTAGCCTGAGCTGAGATACGTGTTATTAGATGAGGTTGTTGTTAGATACCTCACTGCCGCAACAGCAGCAACAGTTAATAAAGAACCACAGGGTGGGTTGACCTGATAGCCAAATGGTTAGGGCATGTACCACATGGGCCTCAGTGCTCTGAACAGCTGCTCCCTGGTTTGACTCCCGATCCGGCCAGACCTTTACTGTGTGCCATTCCTGTACTCTCTCTCCCTGTTTCCTGTCTTTTCTTCACTGTCCATAAAAGCCCCAAAAAATATCCTAAAAAAGGAGCAGTGGGGCTCTCGATCCAGTACAGTTACAGTGAAAATACAGAAATGAAAAGAAAAAAATCTGTGAAACATTTTCAGGCTACAAAGAGAAGCAGCAGGCTCTCACAGGAAGTGAAGAAGAGGATTAGGAGGATGAAGCCTGGTGTGATGTGAGGCTGAGAAAACAGGGGCTTTGGTTGATTATTGTTCGGGGCTGAATTAACAACCTGCGAGAACAGAGAGGTGTTGCCAGATAATCACATGCTCCCACAGCGCTACCTAATAGCTGATCTGGGAACAGTTGTTTTCTCACATGCAGCCTTTATTTCCAAACCACCCACTGTTTGCTGCTCGACTAAGATTCAGCAGCCAGGAGGCCCAGGTAGACACACTGCTCTGCACACAGACAAAAAAGAATTTAAACTCCAGACAAACTGTTGCTTAAACAGCAGCAAGCTAAACATCAGAAGGCGACATTAAATTAGTCACATTGTATGTCTGAGTTTTTAATTCCTTAAAATTCAAGCGTCTGCCTCTTTGGTCCATAGAGAAGAAGGCAGATATCCAGTGTCTTTCATTGGGACTATTTTCATTTTATGGTAACAGTGGACCCTTCTTCTTCCTAAAAGCAGATATATCGAATGACCTCCGCACAGAGGAGAGGACAGCACTGAGGTTCTCGGATTTGTTTGTCCCATTTACCTGAGAACAAGGTGTAGCCCTTCACTTTGACTAATTATTGGAGTTCTCAGAAGAAGCACCTGTGCATATTAAGCAAAAAGGCTCACTTTGCAGCACTGAAAACAAAGGAAGACCTCTTAAATTTGAAATAAACAGGCCGTTGTGCTGCAGGCAAACTTGGGCAAATCCTTTCTTTTTCTTTCTCACACACACACACACACGAGTATGCATCCATGTCCCGAGGGGCCACAAACACCTCTGGTGTTCATTTCAAGCAAACCTCGTCTGTCTACTTGCAATTCTCTCCACTTCAAAGCTCTGTATCAGTGAAATGTTGCTGCAGCTGTGAAAGAGTTTGTTGCTGCAATTATAAGTGAACATTATTTTCTCTTTTTGCTTTGAAATGGACGTTTTTTTTTTTAATCAAAGGGCAAAGCTGTTTAACAACTGAAACAAAGCAGGAAACAAAGACAAATTCATTTTTAATCATTAACTTGGACTTTGGACTTGGACGCCTTTAACTTATAGTACAACCAGCAACAGTGTTAAACTCTGCTTGCTGTAACTTTGAATGTCTTTCATATTTAATATTGTTGACCCTTCAGTGCTTACATGAGCTTTAAATGTTGTTTTTTAACATTTACAGCTTCATGTCATTTTCATTTCTTACCACAAGCTCCTGTTTATTTCTGTCACATGGTGATGCAGGTATGAAGAGACATTATTCTGAAAACTCTGTGGGGCGTTCAAGGACATTTGAAGTTTAGCTGACAGAGCATTTTAAATGCAAGCAGATTTGCATTATCCTTTTGAAATGTTGGTGTATTATTCATCTTTTGGATTTGATTTTCAGACTTTCAGATGTTAAACCTTTTGGCAGTGTGCTCTCACATCCTGGATGTCAGAGCACTTTTAATTTACAAACAGGAGAATTTTCTGGAAATTCAACTGCATTAGCATGTGATGACAGTGTAACTTAAAAGTGGTTTATGGTGATGGACTACCAAGTTTCAGGTTGCTGATTTTTAGGATCTTTAGAGGTAGGAAGTCATTCTAAAAAGTTTCTCTTTGTTTTGGAAAATGTTCAGAGGTAACGTGTGCACAGTTTGCTCTTCAAACACTAAAATATTCCGAACAGTTTGGTTCTGTGGTGTTTCTTCTCTGCAGTACTTCCATGTTTATTTGTTTGGATCGTGAAATGATCTCATCTCTTGTTTAGATCCAACATTCGTCCTGAGAATGCCAGCAACAACTTCCATGAGTTCCGTATGCACACCTTTGACAGAATCACCTCCTGCAACTCCTGCCACATGCTGCTGAGGTAAGATACACACACACACACACACACACACACACACACACACACACACACATAGGGAATCTCTTCAAGGCTGATTGTCAGACATAAAGACTGAGGACAGGACGTGGACTCCTTTGAAAGCCCTCCACTCCTCCTTTTCCCCTCCAGTGTACCCTAACAATCTATTCGTCACTTTCCCTTCACTCCTCTCCTCCTCTGCACATGTGCCTTAGTTACACAAAGTTTCTTTTGAATTTTCTGAATGGTATCGGCACCCAGAGGACTGTGCCTCACGGTCTTTCTCACAGCGGGAACGACTGAGTGGTTTTACCTACTGAGGACGGTGAAGAAAAATGTCTGTCACACTTCAGCACTTCTTCAAGGCAATGGACGGGGAAAGGGGACAAGATTATTGCTCTGTGAATATACAGAGACAGGCACTGAGTTAGCAGCATTTTCAGAGAAAAACAAGAATAAAGCAGCTTCTGAAGTGCAGCTTTTCATTGAGGATGCTGCTATTTTCCTTATTATTTTTCAGGTTCTTCTTTAAACATCCTTTGTTCATCTGGACTGTTTGATTATGGTCATCCTCCTGCTGCTCTGATTAACTTAAGAACAGAAATTCAACCTCTTATCTAACTGGTGCAGATATCAAATGGCTCCATAAATCATGAGTTTATGATTTATTCTGTGATTTTCAGATGTATATGACATTAGAAAGTTATGATTCTCCTCTGTCTTGTGTACTATACTGCTGTTATGAGGAGTCTTTCATGAATGAATATGCATTAAGACCAGGTACACTTCTCCACTTGTTTAATGCAACATGCACTCTGTGGTTCTGAACTGAGAAACAATAATAAACCTGTATGTTAACCCTGGCTGGTTTTCTAGAGAGGTTAAAGGATAATTAGCAGAGGAAGGAAGAAAGCAGACTTTACTTTCATTTCATTTAATAAGGGCCTCTGAGATGGTTATGTAAACTGTGTGTGTGTGTGTGTAAACTTCTACACCAAGAATCAGCAGTTTTCTTCAGCACTTATTAGATAGTGAATAACTGAAAGTCAAACTAGTCAATGAACATCAGTTCACCTCACCTGCAAAACTGCACCATACCTGTTTAGCTTTGGTAGAAAGTTGAGTTACTATGCAGGATCATTCTGATTTGAACTCAGTCTGGGACCTCAAGACCTCAAGGATTTACAGATACTGAAACTAACAAAACTACGAGTCTACGTACTGCCAGATGAATTTCGTTAAAGATCATCGGGGTATTACACAGATCCAGAGGGGACAACGTCTGTAGCAGATTTCGACAATCCATTCGTCGTCAGGACATTTCCACTTAAAGCACAAATGTCAACAATATGATGATGCAAGAAGAAGTCAACAGAAATATGAGTTACTGTCTGTACAAACTAAAACAAGTAATTTGTTCTTAGGTTTATACTGTTGATGTGCCAACACCAAACTCATGCAGCTTTTCAACCAAATGTTTATAAACCTCACATTCTGTCGTTATCTGCATTGATGTTTCCATTGCTTCTGTCTGTGATGAATTTTCTTGTTCTCTGTCTGCAGAGGCATCTTTAACCAGGGCTACCTGTGCCCAAGGTGGTTTAGGTGCCCATATAAAGAATGCCTTGGGCCGCTTGGCTGTGGAAAACAGGTAACACACCTCTTGCTGTGCAAGGAATTATAATCAGTTTAACCATGCCCGGTCACTTCACTACAAGAGATTCATCCAGTCTGCAACAAAACCTGCACTTCACAGGTTGTCACAGCAGAGAGACATTAGATTCAATTGTAAGAACACTATTGCACTTTTATAGCAGCATGAGCAAAATGACAGATGACACATAATGGTGTTAAAAACCTGATTTATGAGTGTCCCATGACTAATTATGGGTATGAGGGATTTGTTGCGCTATGACTTAGAAAAGCTACACAGTGACATTGTGAAAAGGGAAGGTGGAAAAGGAAGGGATCAGGGAATCAGGGGTTTAGAACTGTAAACGTGTTTTATTTCTCCAGACCAAGGTCACCCAAGTATTCGATCATCGCAGATATTTATTCAAAGTCTCTTCGCCCCTGGGTGTTTTGACACTTCAGAGTCACCTTAAAGGCAAAGTCACTCTTGCGTCACCGCACGGATCCCGCCAAGCTTAATAGTAGTTTTACTCGAGGAGTTTTTAAGAAACTACTGACTTTTTATTATGCCCTGTTGTGTATCTGTGGTCACCCAGCCCCCTGTGGTTCGACAGCTCTGAAAGAAAATGGAGAGAAAAACTCAGACATGTGGAATGAAAAGGGGTTTTGTAGCCAGCTTAGCATGTCCCTGCATGTGTGTGTGTGTGCGAGAGAGAGAGAGTGAAGAAAATTACACTTTTTGTTTGCTGGAAGTTCTTTTAGTGAAAGTTCACTTGTGTAGCACTAACACTCTGCACAATGTTTTTAAAACCAAGCAGGCGGTAAGTTTTACTGTTACAACCTGTACACACTATACCAGAATAATGTGTCACAGCGTGTGTTTGTATTCTGTAAGTTGCTGCCCAGTTGACCTGGATGGTCTGGTCATGAAAGCATTGTGGCCCAGAGCAATATTCACTGCCAGGCCCACCTGGGCACAGTGTGTACTGAGAGATTGGGCGACACCGGCAGCAGGAGAGCACAGAGCTGTGAAGACCGGGATGTCGGGTTTGAATTCTCTCATTACTCCGATGACAGTGTTCACCTGCAGTGTTACAGGAAATGCAGGTGAGGGCTTATAATACTAAGTAACAAACTTATGCAAGTATTTTAAGAAGTCTGAAACTTGTATTGGAGAAACTTATAAATGTAAAGTCCATAGTTGTTATTATAATAGGCAACATTAAAAACTGTTATAATAACAACAGTTTTACTTCCTCTGTGAACTTTTCTCCTGACATCCATTTGACCTCAACATTGAACTTTAGTCACATTAAAGCTCAGAAAGTCACCAACATGTTTTCACTGATTCTGTCGATACACCAGCAGAGCTGCACAAACACAATCACAGCACCACAATATAGGTTTATGTATCTGTGTGTGTGTGTGTGTGTGTCAGAGATAAGCCGTTGTTTACCTGTATTTGTCTCTGTTATCAGCTCCCTGGCTGTGTGTTTGTGTATCAGGTCAAAGTTCACTTGAGGAACAACAGGCCTGCTGAGGGGTGTGTGTGTGTGTGTGTGCATGCGTGTGTGTGAGTGCAGGTATGCGTGTGTTTACGTAATTGTTCTGTTTGCACAGGTACCGGAGGAGTGTGTGTGTGCCTAGGTGTGTCTTTGTATGTTTAGGGGGTGTAACCCATCCCTCAGGGAGCCAATGAAAGAAACTGGTGGAGCAAACACCTCAGGTCTGCCCCCCCCGCGCCTCGTTACCTCCTCTATCCCTGCTGTCAGGTAGTGGCAGCGCAGCAAAACAAAGCGAACTGCGGTCAGACATGAGCATCCACCTTCTTCACTAATGAGGGACTGTTGTCTTGTACCGATGAGTGTGTGCAAGTGTTTGCGTGCACCCGCTAACCCGTCATTCACGATGCCTGTTCTCAAACTTCTTTCAGATCCCGGCTCCGTCAGAACTCAGGTGAGCTGCAGTGTGTGTGTGTGTGTGCTGTCTCTACGGTCTGTCTGTCTTCGCCTCTTCTCCAAAGCTTTGGTGCACTTTGAAAACTACTCTCTCCTGCAGATATTTGCCAAGGAGACTCCAACTGACTTTACTTGCTGCAGCCCACCTGATGCCAGAAATGAGACTGCAGATTGTTGTTTCTGTTGTTGCTGCTACACAATCATCAAACTCGAAACTAGACTGAAAGTGCACCATGTACAGATATAAATAAATATTAAGCAAAAACAAAAAATTGGGGTAAAATGTGTCCCTGCTGTGGTTTTGCCCACAGTTTATTCCTGGTGTCAGGTGCTGTATTGTAACAAATGAAAAGTGGTTTTGTGCACAAAGGTGCTGAACAGAAACTCAAAATGCAAAGTCCAAACTTTTTTAAAACAACAGAAACTTGTCGACCAGCTGCTTCTGATACCTTGTGTTGTGTTGTTGCTATTATTGGTGCAAGTATTTGTGCGATTTTGTGTGGAAATACTGCAGAATGTCCCATTGGCTACCTGCAGTTTTCCATCCTCAGAAGCACTAAATCCTGTCATTTTATTTTACATTATTAAAGAATAAAATTTCATTATCAAAATATGTGTGTTTTGTAAATTAAAAGAAAAGGAAGAATCACAGCAGTTTCTCTGTTTCTCCACAACTTTGAAATAGTAGTGCTACAGTGGGACACATACAGGTTTGCCCAGTCAGTGCATGATATGAGTTTTAATATGTTGTGTTGTCAGTGCAGGCTCATTGCATATGGGAGATAACAGTGGGGATGTAACACTATATCCACAGCATCAGGTTGTGTGTTTGAAATGTATTCACCACTGCAAATAAACTAATAATTCATTCAGTAGGTTGCGAGTAGTGGGAGAGGTAAGCCCATGGCACAGATTTGTGTGTTCTATATGCACGTGTCTGACTATGTGTGTCTGAGTGTAACTTTCTCATGGCTTTTTCAGGGCAAAGATCGAGATCCAGGTGAGACAATCTCACACAACAGTTCACCAGATATCATCACACCTACACACCATGCCCCTCCTCCCTCCTCCTCCTCCTCCTGTTGCTTTTCCTCACAGTTTGTCATGAGGTCCTGACAGGTCTGTGTCACAAAAAAAAAAAAAAAGACCTTTCCCTGCAAAAAGGACCAAATGTGGTGATTGTAAACTTGCCATTTTGTTCGTAGATGACTGTCCTAGAACACAAACTGTCTAACTGGCTAAAACTGGCTTAAAAATAAATGATTCACCTTAATCCAACAGTTTAAGTAACAACTAACAATTAGAAAATAGTGCAGAATGCTCCCACATTCAAAGAGTTGAAGGTGACGCCTTTCACATTTTGCTTGTTTTGTTCAACCTAAAACCAGAAGGTCAGTTTAGTAAAAATAAGAAACAGTAGTGCCAACAGGAGACCATTTTCTTTAATTACATTTTGAGCGAGGGCAATGCAGTAAATGTAGCTCTCTTGCATTTGTCTCTGCCCTTTCCAAGAGAACAGTGACTAACATGCAGCATCCTCTCCAGCTGTTTGTGTGTGTTTGTGTGTGCGTACACTAAACCAGGGTTTTACCTTTTGTAATTTAGTTTCAACACTCATTTTTCCAATTCTCCATCCATTATATTGCAGAAAATCATTTCTGACTGAAGACGATTAAAATCAATAGGCATTTGATTGCCCCTGCCCCATGCTTCATAATATTTCTCGACGCTGCTCCTCTGTCTTCTTTCTTCAGAGGTGTGCTAACACGTGGCTTGTCCTTGTGTGGATAAGAGCACCATGCTCCTGCGACCACACCTCCAATGCCCTGTGTCTTTAGAAGTCCTATTCAGGCGAGCCAGCACATGTCAGGCTGCCTCAGTGCTACAGTGCTGAACAGACCCTGAAAGAGAAGTTATAAGGTGATATAGATGTATTATTTCAATACAGTGTTGTTGACCTCTCTATTATTTGCCTTTTTGGCCACTCCTTTCTCTTGCTCCGCTTGAATTTCTTCTCATTGTGTTCCTGCACTGACTACTCGCCCACACAGCAAGTAATATATTGATATACACAGTTCTTTTCATTGTGTTGTGCATGAGATATGAACCTGGGATTCTGTTTGAAGGGTAGGTGTCACAACAGATGTACATATAACTAATTTCAGTGATTTTGGTGAATAATGGGATGGTGAAAATCAAATAGTACCAGGAGTTCATAGCCCATTAAAAAAATACTTCCTCCAGTGCCAGTGCAAACTTGTTCTATGTAATATTACCTGTGGAGCAGCAGGTTTCATTAGTCCTTTGTATGAATACTGTGAGTGAAGTCAAGAAAATAGATTTTATGATGTTTTACCTTTGTTCTCAAAGATGAAACCATTACCGTAAACACTGAAAAAGAACAGAATGATTTACTGTATTCCATTGTAAATGTGATTAGACCCAGCCATCAAATTACATTGATTGAATTTTCCTCTACAAATTCCCTCAGGAGGCTCAACAACATTGTGCAGCAGTAAACACAGTGTCCACACTGAAACTGACTCTGACCCTACTTAATTCGTATCTATGAGTCTCAGCGCTGGTTATCAGTGACAGATACAATGAATAATGGGTCCAACTGATTTGGTAAGGACAGCATGACAGGTGACAGGTGTATACACATGTATACCCCTCCATTATCACCTGTAATGTAGCCATGAATAGCTAGAGTAGAGCAAAGACGTATCTTAGAATGACAAACATGCCTTTAAACTGAAATCATACACAATACACACATGCAGGATTCATGGTTAAATACAGGTTTTAGAGGAGTTCAATATTTTCTTGTACACTTTTGGTTGAAACAAGTTGATCATAATCTGGATTTTAAACACATGTAAATGACATGTGTAAACACATGTAAACAGTACAAACACCATCCACCACACATACAATTGTCAGCACCACTTAAACAACATTTGATTAATTTAAATTCAAGTTATTAGCAGGCTCTAACCTGTCCTTCCTTCTTGTAGGTCTGCCCAAACACAGGATCAGGGAACTACTTTACGGCCGAGCCCACTGCTAGTCCAGCTACCAACATCCAGAGATCGCAATGCACCGACTAATCTGCGCTTGACCTTCACAGCCCGTGGTGGCAGGTCAGAGGTCACACACTATCTCTCATCACATATTTTACGGGACAAACAAAACAGACCAGTTGCATGAAGCTCTCTCCACTGTCAATCCATCCATCCTGACCTCCTCCTGCTCTAGAATTAGGGTTACCATAATGATGTCTTTGTCTTTGTACTGTAACTGAATTGGACATTATATCTTTGAATTCATTTGTAGTTGTGATTTGAACAGTTCTTTACTAACAAATGTGAATATGAACGCCTTTAACAACCTGTAAACACCCACAGACTGTTCTACATACCAACACTATTATAAGGGCAAGACTCCCACACACTGGAATGTTTGTTTAATGCAGCCACAATTTTCTTTGAAAATTATGTATTATGTAAATAGTTCTAACTGTGCATGAGAGGATGAAACATCATAATAGTTATAATAAGATTTCTTACCAGAGGCCTGGAAAAGGCACTGCATTGATACTTAACCCTGTTGTGTATTGTAAAATGTCAGATATGTAATGAGGAACCAACAACAAATCTCACAATACTTAATACAGAAACAGATAAAACAGATAAAATTCAATTAACCCAGTGTAAAGCTTAACGAGGCAGCTCCAGCCCTACACTCAGCAAACATTCAATATCCATCTCCTTTTGTAGCTGTAGACAATCTACTAGTTCTCAGTCGCGGACAAATAGAATCGATCACTGTACTTATTTTATCCAGCAGCAGCCATCTGTTCACTCTGTCATCTAGCAGCTATAATCATTATCACACTTTTTAGCAAGGATGCAGCAGAAAGCTCAGCTCTGTCTTCAGTCGAGGTAGCAGTGACGTGGATGTGGCCGACTCACTGCAGAACCAACAATTCAGCTTCAAATAGACCATGTTCTGAGATCGTGTCTGGAAACACTATTCCCCATCCTCGTCACTGTTTCGTGATATAACACTTGTTCTCAGTGTGAGACATCAAAAGGCATCTCTGATCTACTAATTAACTCCAAGAACCCTCACACCTCCCATCCCAACCCGAGAGAGGTTCAGTGGCCCCTCGCCCATGAGCTGGTCTGAGCAGAAGTGAAATATAATTCAACAAAGGCCCACTTGCTTTTCAGTGTATTTTATTTATGTGAATTAATTTTTCTCATTTGTCCAGTACTCCCTATGCTCACCACTGTAGTCCCATATAGAGACTTGATCAGACCAGGTCCTGAGTTCACTTCAGGGCATGTTCACTGATGTAGAGATTGCAGGTTACATGTAGTTTCAGTTCTGAGCCAGCGGTGCAGAAATAAATAAACTTTCGTATTTCAGTAACTATTATTATTATTATTATTTCTGTTAATATTCTTCGCCTTATGATAAGTATCAGACAGTGAATTACAGGCACCAGAGGCAATAATGCTCATTGTCACATTCAGTAAAGGTGGCACCACTGCACCCATTACAACTAGGACATAAATAAGTTTGTAGACCAAGCATGTACACAAATTTAATTCTGAATATACCGTATTACATTTGCACGTATGCTTTGTCCACAGTACACTGAGCCAATGCAATCAGCAGCATTTAGGAGCTGTAACACCAGTAAAGTTAAAGAAGAAATGAAATTCCAATGCAGTGTCAGGCTGTGTTTATTCCTCAACATATTATTAATTAACTGTTACGATGTACAAACTCTCAGTCATTTCTGAGCCATTGTTTCTTTCCAGCTGTTGAATCCATGACTGAGTTATTGTCCCAGATAAATCAAATATTTTGTCAGTCCACACAACAAAAACAGCATCATCAACCCACAGCCTCAGTCAGAAAGAGAGATTACTACACTATGGCCTCCAGAAACCCCTGTTTATAGGATTCGAGTCTGCCCAGTGTTGATAAATCAATGCTCTGAGTTTAAAGAGTCATCACCATGGGAGGAATAAGGAACTCATCTCTTTCTCTCTCCTGCCAGCCATTATTTCAACAATGGTTAATCTAGGGCTGTAAATTTGCACTGCTCTGTGTTAAAGCTAATTGTTCCTGAATTATGGACATAGAGTCAGCCAGATGCACATAATCTAATTATCTCTCTGTGGTTTCAGGGCAAACCTGTCGACCTAAAGACGCTATTTCTTTCCAAGCGATGCCGTAGTCACGTGCCCATGTGTGTTGTAGCTTTTCCTTCACGCCTTTACATTAGCGGCACCTGTAGTAGCTAGTACTAGTAGGCTACATGTATTACAAGCAGTTTGGTGACGTGAGGGAGTGGTTGGGGGATTTCTGTTCATCTTACCTGGCAGGAGAAAAAACTGCCTGTGGGTTTTTATGTTGCCAGCACAAGGAACTTAATATCTTATGAGGGTAAAAATTGGTTCACACTAAATTCACTTTTGTATCAATAAGAAGAAGTGTTGTAGAAACAAAAGTATATCTTATGAGGAACAAGAATACAATGCAGAGGAGAACTGCGCATTTCTCCTCTGCTTTTATATATAGCCTCTCTCACCTCTGGCTCATATGCTCCATTGATAAATGAAATTGTAGACTCTGTCCAGCTGCTTCAGGGAATATGAGAGGTGTCCAATAGAAAACAGACACAGTAATCACCACGCCTACAGTGCTGTACAGATATGATCAGATAAGAAGAGGAAGAAGCTGCTTTATTGAGGTTTAAAAGCACTGCAGTGGTGTACACAAGTCACACAGATGGTAGATTGGTGATAATAACTTGAAATAAATAAATGACATAAAACAGTCTCACACGCTCATTTCTTACTGTTTGTTCCAGGTGCCAAGCCGGTCGCATTACCTCTCAACCCTGTACATTCACCACACTGCCTCCAAATAAAACAGATTTGAAGAATTGTCCTTTAAAATATGTAGCCACTCTAACCTGGAAGTAGTTTATCACATGGATTTTATATCTGCAGTGAAGACACAGACAGTCATCACAGTCATGTTTTACCGCGAGTTTCAGGTGCCCAGTTCCTCTCTTCTCATTTCTTCTTCTTATCGTTTTCTTGTCTACTGGGTCAAGGTTTGCGGGCCCATGAGAGTTCAGGCGGAGTGTGCAGAGCTCATCAACAGGGTCAACAGCACTACCTGGTACGCCATCGCAGCAGAGAGCTACAGAGTACGCCATCAGCATAAAGTAAGTCTCGTTTTATCCTGGAATCCACATGTTGCCTCTGTTTACAACAAACCTCCATCAACATGGAGTAAACACTTGATGATGAATATAACTCATGTGTGCCTGTACATAATGACAACCTTATGTTAGTCAAATGAAAATGATAAAATGTAACCCTGGAGTTTAAATGAAAACAGACATTTTCGGCGTGAAATGTATCCATGTCTCAGGTTCAGCTCTCCTCCTTACATTACATACATACATACAATTTTCTGTCTGCTGGATTCATCAGGTGTTTTGCAGCCGGGAACCAGTATTGACTAGATGTAACTCAATAATAATACTGCTCAGTCTGACTGACCCATTTATAGTTCTTGTGCAGAATGATGTGCTTTTCCTCTGAGGCTGAGCCTGTGGCTGGGTAACCAGCAGTGATGTGTGTGAAACTGACCAAACCAGACTCTAATCATGGAGCAGATTCTCAGGTGAAGATGTATGTGTTCATTATGGTCTGACCCTCAAACCCACAGAAACTATCTCAGCAATTTATAATTAGAGGCATACAGCCATTGTAATTTCAGTAATGAGGAATTAATAAAGCATATTTCAGAACCCTCAAAGTACAGACTCACCAGTGTTTGTAACGAGATCTCAGTGCTCAAGATAAATGAAACGGTGTGTCAGTGTAAATGCAGGTGGTGAAAAGACACCAGCACCAGGAGGCTCTGAGCTGGAACACTTTCCAGAGCTAACAAGCCCTGTGAGCAATGGAAACGCATCCTTTAAACTCATTTAACGCTTTTTAGCATCCTTTTTTCTCTCAGAAAGAACCGCCAGTGCCTACAAGTCTCTCTCTCAGCCGAAGTCTTAATTGTTTGCATACACACAGACGTGGAACCTGAGCAGAGCAGAGGACGACACTGTAAGACGACCAGGGTTATTAAACCCTCCCAAGGAAAGAGAGACACTGAGTAGAAGAGAAGTCTCTGTAGTTGTGGGAACAACATTTTAAAAAGTATTACCAATAAAATGGAAATGCCCTCAGCACATTGGCTGTTTCTCTCAGCAGAGCAGCAGAGGAGTTTGATGACAGTCCAAATAGCCAAGAGACCACAGATCTAAACAAATGGAGCTGTGGTGATTTAACGCTATGTATCTCAAACTGAGCCAGCTTCCTGGGTGTCTCTGGCCACACACAGATTCGTTGACTTTTAATCTTAAAGCTCACACTTCTAAATTTTAAAATCTAGAAAGAAGTTTCTGAATAAATATTATCAGGTCATTGTGAACTTTTTTCTGTATTGAACCAGACCAGGATCTTTCCTTGAAACCTGAACCACAGGAGCGAGAGTGTATAAGCAGAACCTGAAAAACTGTTTCATAAAGCTATGGAGACTGTGCTGTGCTGATCAAATATATTTACAACTTATCAAATATGTAAATGAACAGCTATAATTTGCCCAGTCACAATTATGTTTCCATGAAAACATCTTCTGTTGCAGATGTAATTTGCAATAGAAAATATGTTTTCTCCTGCAAAGGTAATTTGTAGGAGACAGGGGTTCCTTCACAAGTCCTGTTTTCTCCTAATAACCAAGACCACCCAGGACCAGCACAGACTCCAGGCTTGTGTCCAAATTGTATTCATTATAAGTGGGTCGGTAGAGCCTGCAGAGGGAGAGGAGAGCTAGTGAAAAGTTAATGACATGTATTCCAGCTCTTTGAATGTATCTTCAGTATTGAGGCATCATGCTGTCCCTTGTTTGTTCTCTCTCTCTGTTTGGGTCAAACCACGCCCAATTATCCTCAGGCCTTTGCCAAAAAAAAAGAAGACATACTAGATTGTGCAGCCCCTGACCATGCCAGCCACTCCTCCAGCCCCAGACCTCCATCAGCCACTCCTGTTAATACAAATTGGTGTGGGGGCTGGTGGGGGGGCACCCACCACGTGGTTGCGAACCTTGGGGTTCTATGCATTACACACAGACTGTCAGGTTTCCATTGTAAATAGGGGCCCACCATCGATGGCGTGATTAGGGAGGGAAATTACCTATAACTTATTCAATGGCTCACAGGTACAACAACGACGAAGCACATAAAGATCCTGATCAAGGAGGGCTGCTTCTTGTCGCAGAGAACAAGTAGTTCAGGAGCATAGTGAGTCTTTTCAGCCTGTTTTGGTTTTCACCCACTCACCGCACTATAACAAATTACCATGTTCGCTAATGGCCAGAACCTGAATTTTATTTCAGCTGTGCACAAAATAGCCATGATTAGAGATGTGTTTATACTGGCCTCAGGGCGTCAGCATTACAGATAAGTCCAGTAGTTTGGAAAGGTTCACCAGTCTCATTTATGCCAGGACTGTATTTTCTCTATCTCAGATTAGCTACAACATGTTTTGAGTGTAATATATGAATAGCAGCAGGTGTCAAACAGTATTTTTATCACATTTATTTTCAAATGCATTTTTATAGACTTGACAGAAAAGCTCTGAACTCATATTAAATCAGAGCGTAGGAAGCTTCCACAAAATATTATAATGCCCAGGTGATTTATTTTGAAAAAGCTTCAGACAGTATTTTTAGAAAGCAGGCAAAGCAGCAGGTACCAGATAATGAGATTCAGACTCTCTATGTTGTGACAGTGATCTGTAACATCGTATCATTCACACATCTGTCAAGCAAGAGCTGAAAACATACGGCAAACATGTCATCTGTTTTTTTTTAACTGATTCTCGTTAATGTGACATGGATGTGTTTGTGTGTGTGTCCAGAGCTGATCGAGTATTACAAACACCACCCCGAGAGAAGGCTTCGGAGTCTGACACCACGCTTGCAGTTTCTTACCGAGAACCAGAGAACGCTATGCACCGCCCCCGCAACCGGTCGGGAGGAAATAGTAGTAGACTTAAAGAATTTCTAAGAATAAATGACAGCACTAAGACAACAAACACTTTTATCCTGTTACAATGAATGCAATGCTGGTCAATGTGAAAATGATTGGACAAGTAAGCTGCAATGCGTGCCTGCTAACATCATCCATTTCTTCAAATGAAAGAATTTTACAACCATTTTGATATTCTGATGTTCTTATGTCCTTCAAGACAAATTACAGCTAATATTTACAGCTTTTTTTCCTGTGAAACAGTCGTTAGAGTCTATTCTTTGTCCCTTGGTTCTGTAACACTCTCAGTTTAGGTTGGGTTTCTGTGTTAGAGACTTAGCAGATTAAAGGTCCCCTGAGAGTTTCTATGCACCACTAGGAGGCATTGTGGAGCCATGTTTTAATGGAGCGGTCCTCAACATAGCATAAACAACAGACCTCAGACAATGCCTTAAGTTCTATTATTACTATTTGCATACAACAAGGCTGTTGCAATTAATTTTATTTCATTATCAAATAATCAGATATATACATTATTTATTGATTAAGTTTTAATTGTTTTCTAAAATGATTTCGCCCAACTGTTTCAAACCAAAGATGTTTAGTAAACCGCTTGAAAACTGACTTAAATGATTAACTGATTATCAGAATAGTTCCGTTAGACTTCTGTTGATCGACTAATCATGGACCTTAGACTTGGACACATTATTCATCACTAATCAGCTTCAGCGGGCTGTGTGATTTGACACCTACTTTGCTGATCTTTCACCAACAGTTTTTGCTTGAACCTGTAATGCTCTGCTCATTCCTCCAGCTGCCTTTCCTGTTTTTTTATCTGCCGCTTCCAGCTCACTTGCTTAATCCACTGGGAGGTTCCACAGCTCTTAAAGGCTAGGCAGAGACTATTTGTTGTTAAAAACGGTTCAAATTAATTTTGATGATAATTGTTTTGACTCAACTGTCAAACGGATGGAGAATCCACTGAGCATGTTATTAGATTTGATAAGACTCTACTGAGGATCAGATTAATCTGAGTTTCAGGAGTGATATGATCTGTAGAATGAAAGAAACCAAAGTCAGACCATTTATAATCGGAATTATTGTCTACTTTTACTGTACTTAAGATAAGATAATTTTTTTTTTTTTTTTAATCTTAGTCCCACAATGAAATTTATATTACAGCAGCATAAGTGATTGAAAAATAGAAAAAGACATAAATACTAGTAAAGACAAGATAAAACAAGATAAGGCTATATAAAATATACACATAAGAACAGTATAAATACGACAATGTAATAAAAATATTAACAGAAGAGCAATATACACAGGACTTTATACATGAGACAGAAAATGAACTAACACAGATATTGCACATTTTGAAATGGAATTGCACATACAGAATGATTATTGATAGCAGCTGTTTTGGATCAGGATAGAAGTTTATGTTACAAACAGAGTATTTTATTTTATCAATATCCTTTAAATAGTGCCTGTTACACTCTTGGTGGCTTTTATGGGCACATCACTCCACCATTGACCCAAATCAACCAGCAGCAGAAACACCTAACAACAACCAAATCCATAGGATGTATTAACATAAAGACAAAACAAAACAACCAACACTAAATCAAGACTGAGACACCAAGCTAAAACACAATAGCAGAACAGAAAAGTAAACCACAAGCTGAGAAGCAGCAAGTCCAGCAAGTCCATTAGAAGCTTCTGCTTCTGATGCTGGCACAGGAGGTTTGAAGCCTTCACTGAAACCAGGTGCAGCTACAGAAACAGGAGAGGAGAGGATCAACAGAGCACCACAAACACATACGGCCATAACAGTGCTTTTTAGTACTTATATACACCATCACTTGAGGATATGTCATACTCTAAGTGATGAACACTGCTTAAAAGGATTATTGAACCATCAGTCCATTACCAAGAAGTTCACTTTTCTTCAAATTTGTCTAAGAATCAACTGATTAGATTTCTGTGGTTAAAGGTTACCGTGAGATCACAAAACATGCTATGGCCATAACTGAACAAAGCATCGATCTTGAATCAGACTGGGTTGGTGAGTATCCAAACATGAGGTGTGATTTACCCAGGAAGACAATGAGCTGTTGTTTGGTTATGAACAAACCTGGCCTCAAGACAGCAGCTGTTGTTGCTCAACACTTTGTGAGCAGTAGACCTGCACTGAGAACGCAGTACACTGATTATTTATATGCAGCTGCTGTTCTTCTTAACTCTGCAACTTTGTCAGATTACACTTCCTAACCTGACCTCTCAACATTCAGGTGTTAGCAGTGTTATTTGTCAGGCCTGAATGAGGAGAACACAACATCCAGTCAGAACTATTCTACTGGAGTGGGATGTGTAACTTTGAACTTAGATTTTAATGAGATAGATGTTTGGGTTTGAAGTGAAGCAATGATAACACAGCAGAGTATTGTCAAACTGCCAGCTCAGAGTGAATGTAGACATTTCTGTGACTAAACTGTAGTTTTCTAGCTATTTAGGAATGAAAGAGTTTGTTTTTTTTAAAAGCTAAAACTTTATTTTGAGAAAAGATATTCAGTATTAAGTAACTTTTATCTGTTGTTTATTGGCTTGGCTGATAATGTCATGTGGGGACGAAGTTTGAGAGGTTTAGCACCCACATTTGATCGCTCACACTCCAGAATCATTGAAGCAAAGAGTTGTTTGCATTGTAAAACATCCACACGCCATCAATGTTTGCCAATGCCAGAGGAGGTTGCATAAACCCAGTGTGTGAGCCAGACAAAGCAACACTGCCTATCAGTTGGTTAATGGAAAATGCATGACTTATCACAATCAGTGGTAGAATGAGGTTTCATCTGAACCTTGTAAGCCTCTGGCATGATGGGGAAAAGAGAGAAAGTCCCGGCCCTGCTGACGATCACGTTCCAGGCAGGAGAGAAATGGAACAGATTGTACAGAGTTGTTTGGTTGTTCAAGAGGAGGCCTGTTGTTCAAACTGCACAACACAAGCTCAGACAGCCCCAATCCAAATCTGTTTTGTCTCGTGTGGTCCTAGGTCTCAGGCCTCCCGTGAGCAGACTTATTTTTTCTCTTCACTTTTAAATGACTCTTTTGTTTTGATTTCCCAGCACTGCTGGAAGACTGCTAATTAATGTTTTGGCTTTGTTTTTTTATTTTGCGAGGTTTTGCAGAAGGCAACTGTTTGATTGATTGTTTTACCAATATCCTAAATAACAGCAACAAAACCATAAATGAATGTCTCCATGGAGCAGTTGGCACCTAGCAGTATGTGTGAGACTCTGATGTTGATTGATTTAACTTGTGTGCGTACTCTCTCTCAGTCTCACATTGTGTATTCTCCAGTCCATAAATCAGATTCCTGTAAAATGAAGGCAAATGGTTAAACAGGATGAAGGGAGGGCGATCTCATATTACATCATATACCTAGACAATATTAGTTGCTGAGCTGTCTCTCTCTCAGCAAGGCTGATTAGTATTCATTTTAAAACCACTGAGCTCTGGTTGCTCTCCTTGGCGCATATCAATAACCAAGGCCTGTTAACTTGCCAGCAGTATTGTTGGGAGCGCACATTTTTCATAAAGTTCAAGATTTATCTGCCTTGTGGGATTAGATTTTCTATTCCCAGTGAGCTGAGATGAAGGCCCTGTTTAGGGTGGTGTCTAGGAGTTTTGAATGAGGGTGCTGGCCAGTACAGTTTTAAATTGTTTTGTTAAACGGGCAAATTTAAAAGAACTGGTTCTTGGCAATAATAAACTGGACTATTAATAACTATAGTGTTTTATAATCAATAAATGATATATTTTGATTGCCCATGGTTTGTAGACAGTCTGAGTGTCTGTGATTGATTTGCCAACAAGAAATGTCCACGGTCATTTTACAGCCAGAGTTAACACCCTCATTTATTACATCTGTCTGTGTAATGTATTTTGGTGCAGATAGACAGTGTATATTACCCATTACTTCATCTGTTTCGTCACTTCCCAGTTAAACTTTTTCTGCACAGACTCATTGGCATCCATTAGTCAACTGTTTTTATTGAATTTAAAGTCTGTTTCAGTAACATCATACTGAGCAAAACCTTGTAGCATCAGCATTTTCACCCGATCACTTGAGTTTCAGGTCTTGCTGGACATTCCAAAATAACCAGGATCAGATTTATCCACAGAGAATGAGGTACTAATACTGTCATCAAGAGGTTCTCTCTTCCCGAGAGCAAGGCACTAACTCTGCCAACCGCCCCTCCCCTGTGAACTGGATCAATGCCTGTGGCTTCTTTTCTGACCAGCTAGCAGAAATACTGAAGACAGATAGAAATACAAATGCAGTGGCCTGAGGTATATTTCTCAAGCTGTTTGAGAGGTAAAGGCACAGTTACTCTTTCTCAGTAGACAAATCGCAATTGTTGATGTTGTGAGCTTCAGAAAACTTCATATAAAGCATAATTAGGTTACCCATAGGTAGAGTAGTGTGATGGCAGTGAATATGAAGTAAGGCAACATCACTAACGCCTGACCAGTGAGTCTGTCAGAGGAAATTATGAGTTGTAAAGGCTGTACTTACACATGGTTGTCTCATGAATATGCAAACAGATCGTTGATTCTGTGCTGTAATCAGAGTACACTACATGTTTGTCCCAATTAAAATGCACAAGTGAAGATGTCGCTTTCTCCATTAATGATGCACACTGCTTTGACCAGTAATTCAGTTTCCAGCAGGTTTTATGAAATGAGACAAATGTTATGCATATATCACAACCATGTTTGAAATCTTCAATTAGAGCAGCACTCACACTTGCGTATTTGCAGGAAGTTACATAATAACACATGTAGCTTTTGTGTTTAAATAATAACTGACCAAAGTCCGAGCTTAGTCATCAAACGGTTGCTGTAGTTCTTGCTAAACACAAATTTCATTGAAACCAGACATCTGATCAATGCGTTTGAGCAAAAAAATCAGATTATTTGAGTGCCCTATCAGGCTACAGGCAGATAAACATAGATTAATGAGCTACTGAACATCAGGAGGGAGCGCACAGAGTCTAAACTGCAACTGTCTTCTTCTGATGGATTTTAAAACCTGTTTTTATTTTTTCCTTGCTTCTCTCTCTCCTCCTACCATCCCCCTCATCCCCTGGCTTCCCTCTCACATCTCCTGCTCGGCCTGACCTGCCATAGCCCCATTGCTCTGCGGCCTCTTGTAACTCCCCGCCGCCAGCGCTTGTACCTCTCCTTTCCTCTGCTCGCTCCCCTTCTGGTCAGGTACAGGTATCGCTTTCTCTGCCTGTTCTCCAACACTGGGTTTCTTTCTCTTCCTTTCATGTCAAAGGCTGCTTAGCATGCTGGCTGCAGCTCATGCATTCACATCATCACCTGCAAACTTCTGCTCTCACATCTGCCATCTAGCTCTATATACCATCTCTTCTTCCACAGTTCTTGTACATACATGTCATCCCGGAGAATAGGACTGTTTATTTTAGTAATGCATGTATATGAGTTTGTGTAGAATTTTGCATGTAAAAGTCAGTGTGAGGCAGACACTGCTAGAAAGAGTTGTGTTTGAGATGTTTTCAGAGGCATTTGTAAATAGAGTTGTGTGTGTGCTTGTGTGTCTGTCTGTCAAAGTAAAGGTGGACGGTTCAACTACAGAGCTCATACTAGATATTCTATCCCCAATGGGTCAGGTTGTAGGTCTGACATCCATTTCACCTGTCAGCTTAGCCCCGGGTCCCACCCACCAGCCAGTGTTTTGTAAGAGGAGTGAAAAGCCGGCAGGGTGGGATGGAGCAGGTAATCAGCTAACCTGCTCCACATCTGTCTCTTTTTAGCTGCTGCCTAGTCGCACACACACACAGCTGTCAGAACACTGTGGTTGGACCATTCAATGTGCCATGAACACCCACCTGTCCCTGTAGCTATGGTGTATACACACATCTTCAGCATCAAGCGTTACTGGTATCACAATATAGTGAACCTCACCGTCTGTAAATGTAGGTGGCTTTGTTTTATTTGTATGTGCATACATGGAGAAAATGATGTTTTAGACTTTGTAGTGCTCAATTTTTGTAAAATATATTAAATATATTCCAGTTTGCATAATGTTAAACAGATTTTATCTGCCAGGTCAAATATCGACAGCAGCAAATAATTCCATGAAAGTTAGCATAATTTAGTGCGATTTATACTCTGTCATGAGTAAAGACTTGCAGATATGTAATCATTGAAATCATCTGAAAACTGACCTTACATTGAGAATTTACATTGTGGAATGAGACCTTGAATCTAAAACTATTAACTAACCTCCTCTGTTATAGAACAGAGAATGAGGCCACGGAAAAGCCACCCATATCTGTGTGTATGTACATACCGAATGTGAGAAAGTGTTATGCTGAAACTGAGGCTTTAAACTCATGTAGAACCCAAACTATGTGTACTTCCTGTCTCCCTCTCCTCCAGTGTTTACTCCCAAAGTGATCGTGGCGATAGCACGGTATGACTTCAGCTCACAGACACCCGGGAGCTCAAGCAGGAGGCTTATGTGGTGAAGATCTACACAAAAGTCAGGAGCCAACGGCTGGTGGAGAGGCGAAAATAACGGCAGGGTGAGTGTAAAACACAGCCTGACTCACCAAATTGTAATGAAAAAATATGTGTTGAGAAGTTTCAGAACTTTGATTAGTTGTGTTCGTTTCTCATAAATCCAGTTTTAGCACTAAAACAGGCTTTTTGAAGAGGAAAGATTTGGAAGTAGATATGCTTCCAGATTAGTCTGTTTCTGTCAGGTACACCTTTCCAACATTCCACATCCTCACTTGGAAGAGTTCGCTGGTTGCTCTTGTATGACTTAGTAAATGCAGAAATGTTCTGGTCTAGAACCAAGAGTGCTCAGAATCAGGCGGTAGCTCTGAGAGGATCTCGTTCTAAATCCAGGAAACTAACTCCTCACTCAGATGCATTGCATTTCAGTTTATGGAGATTGTGTGTTTGTGTTTCAGTGGTTGCAGAGTGTGTTTGTAGAACAGCTGTGGTAGTCAGAGGAAGCTTTTTCTTTACTAAGCCTGATGTGTGTGTGTTGGAGGTTGCCTGGAGAAAACTAAACACTCGTGTAGAGGTGGCTGTGGAGGCGTTGTTATTCTTTTAGAGCCTTCAACCAGGAAGTCTAACTGTATGACTGACCGAAAACAACTCAGTTCAGGCTGGCCTGTCTTTTCAAGAGCACATGTCGAGGGTTATAATGTCAGCAACAAATACCAGGATCCTGCTGGACTCATGAAATGTGGTCAAATCAAAAGATAAAGAACTATGGCAGCCATAATAATGTTATTTCTTTTGAGTGCTCTTTTTAAAAACATT
Organism: Lates japonicus; assembly: GCA_033238685.1. Taxonomy (NCBI): domain Eukaryota; kingdom Metazoa; phylum Chordata; class Actinopteri; family Centropomidae; genus Lates; species Lates japonicus. Next base: position 17,518,117 of record BRZM01000020.1, on the reverse strand, counting down.
TTATAGTAATGCTGCAGGAGGCAACAGATATTTGCTTCTAATATATGTGTTTTCATATTTCTTTTAAGATTATATAGTCGGCTCAGGCTGTCTGACTTGATTCCCATCTCTTCCTCTTGTAGGGCTGGTTTCCATCCACATATGTAGAGGAGGGCGATATAGAATGGAACCACTGGAATTAGAGTAAGATAAGAAGAGCAGCAGCAGCAGAAAAGCAAACTGAGCACACATAACAGTGACAACAGAATGAAATGTGGTGTTGTCTAGCACATCATTTCATCACGAGTCCGTTGCCTACATAAACCATCCCAGAGGCCTTGGGAGAGAAAAAGGCCATGCACGCCTACCGATGCAAAGATCCCCAATCGTTTGGCTCTGAGGCTAAGGACTCCACCAACTACTAGCTGCCTACAGTGATCTCCAAGCCCGCCAGATGCCCCTTGCTACCTCTCAACCATCCGGCCCATCCACACCACCCTTCACTTCTGAGCCAGCCAGCCACACCCCTAACTCCCACCTGTTTCTGCTTGCCAAGTCCATTGTCATTAATCTGTCAAAAGTAGATACTCAAATGCCACTCTTCCATTCATGTACCATCCATCTCCTCACTCCCCAGAAATAGAGTCATCTGAAAGACCCTTCCTTCATCCTTTCATCCCTCCTCACTCTGAAGGGATCTCGTCAGTTTTGACCTTATTCACCACTCAATGGTGTGTAATATTGATGACTGATGACCCAGATTCACACATCCGCCACCACCCACCTCTCTCCCCTTCAGATTATGATCACCGCTGTTACACACACACACACACACACACATACACACACACACACACACTTGAGATGTAAGAGAAGGATGGCGCTCTGAGTAGCATCGCTGCACAGTGCCAGCACTGATCGCTGCTGTTCTATTTTCTCCCACCTCCCTACATCTTTTATCCAAAATGCCAGCCTCCTCGTTTAGTTGTCTTGGCCAAGTGTTGCATCCTCTGCCTATCGCGCAGCCTGTCAACAGTTCATTCATTGAGGGTTTATCTTAGTGGAGACAGTCGGGAACAAGCCACCTGTCCCAGTAGTAATACGAAACAGAGGAAAAGGAAAAGAGATGAAATGATGTTAAACTTATCTCTTCGTTCTTTTTCCATTGTCATTTGCTTTTGCTTTTCAGCACAATTGATTATTGTTTTTTCAGTTTCCATCGTCTGCAGACATGATGAGTTACAGACTCACAGAGCTGATCACTACACTGTGAGGATATATACCCAGAGTCATACCTTTGCAACATTAATGAATCAAAATATGTTAACATCGCCCTCCTGGGTGCGCAGTGAACACTTAGTGTCTTCCTTAATCAAGTTATTCAGTGATTTTTCCTTACAAGAAAACACCTTGGCAGAAACACTGACCACAGCAATTTGAAGATTTGTTTTGGCAAGAAAAAACATCACATTTTTGAAAGGTATTTCAGTATCAACACTTCAATCCAAAGGATCGATTGCTTTCAGAAACTTTTTATATCTTCCAGCCAACTGTCCTCCCTCTCAATTTCCACACTCTAACACCCTCATCCCCACATATTATGCAATACTGTCCTTAATCCACAGTGAAAGAGGATTTTTCCACATTTGAGGGAGTAAATATCTTACAGGAAAGTCATGCTGCACAACATACTCATAATCTTAACACATACCAATACAGCCAGACAGGATAAGACGGCAGAGTACATAGATCCAAAAAGAGATGAAATTATGTCTGAGGTGCGTACTGAAAACTCCTGAAGTTACCAGTGCAGCGATGTTTTTATCTCAGCCATGAGAGTTTTTGCTGTGAAACAAACCACACCTTTGTTTCAAACGGTACCTTTACTGATTATTTTATTTAATTCATGGCTGGTGTGATTTCGTTCACCAGTGGTCAGAGGGCAGTGGTTACCTGGGGACATGTCGCTTCTGCCAATCACAGCGCCTCTATTAACATCAGCCATGGTCTTTTGAAGATGGTCCAACACCACTTTGAGCTTGTCCCACTCTTCAGTTTGTGTTGCTCCGATCATGCCTCTGCTCCCTCCCTCATACACACCACACACCTACACACCCATAAATCATCCATCTCTATAACAGATTTAACATGAAAATGTACATAAAATACAATGATATCTGTCAATGAAACACACATCAGACATTTACTAAGAGGAAAAATTCTTTAGTTTATCACTATATAGTGTGAAAACATGACGCTTCAGACATGTTGAGTTTTCAGTTGAAGTTTAACATGACCAAAGTCTCATGTGATGAACTGAGACCCTGCCTCTGCCTCATAGCACATTGTTTCTCTCAAACCATCATCCTCCTCCTCTGTCATGTCTTCACTGGGTATTGTGCCAGAAACATATTTTGTGAATCAGTAATAGATTTATTGTAAGATGCTGAATGGACTTAATGGAGCTATTATGTTTAAAAATCATTTAGCCCCTGCCATTCTGCCACTGCTTTTACAATCTATATGACAAAATTGTTTTGTTCGGGCCTTATTGTTTAAACCACTGACTGAGGAAATGTGTCATGTGAAAGGGTCGCCGTTAATGGTTTTGCATTGTGACATATCCTAGCGTATATTTTTTGTTCCATCAACAGTGTCATTACAGACTACTACGAAGCATCCAAACACATCTCCTTCTTCCCAGCAGCTGTTCTCAACTCCACCAAAGTTTGAGATGACATCATCTGATTAGGAGAAACAATATGTGTGAGGAGGCAGTTAGTAGACAAGTCCAGAGTATCCACAAAATTCAGGTTCATCTTAAAGAGTCCTGTTTAAATTGCAGGTGGGTGAAAAAATATTTGAAATTATTTGTAAAATTATTTATAGTCACCACAGTCTTGTCCTGACTTTCTGATATTCCAGAAACTTCATGTCCAGTAGGAACCCTCCCCTGCTGTAGTCTCTGAACAATCAATTGAACTTGTAACATCTTTAGCAAATCTCAGAGCGAGCTGTGGTGCGTCAGTGGCACAAATGCGATCCAGCACCAGCCTCTCTCCCGTCCTGGGAGAACCGGAGAGGCAGAGTTGGCTTCTCTAATCGCAGACTCTGGTAATCCACTCCCGCGCACTCCCGCACTCCCTCCTCCGCCCAGATGAACTTGACAGGAGGGCTATTTCACAACCGTAGCCTTCCCCCTGGGAGGCAAGCCTCCAGATGGCAGGCAGGAGGGACGGAGGAAGGGCTCAAGGCATCTGTGACCTAATCACGCACCATCCTCACCTCAGCGACCCGCTGCATCCATCTCTGTCAGCCCCCTCTCCGCCTACCACTGTGTCACTTCCCTTCCTCTGTCTCTTACTGCCTCTTTCCCATCCATCTTTCATCCAACTTGCCTCTCGGTTTCTCTGTATTCTGTTCCCATGCTGATGTTTGTAGTACAGGCCACACGAGTGTTAAGCGGAGGAGAATCAAGATCCAGTATTATCAGGAGGAGGAGAGAGCGGTCTGACTTTCTATAAACAACCACAGCAAAATGAGGACTGCTTAATTCCTACCACAAATTAATAGATCGAGAGAAACGATGCTAATTAGAGAATGAATCAGAACCTGCTCTTCCCACTGCAGCGTGATCTCATGTTCACAGATTGCATGTCCGTATGCAGGCACACACACTCATGTATCGTGGGAGAGGCATGTTGACAGGATTCAGGCTGCGTCTTTGGATAAGACACGCTCTCCTTAACCAACACGGAGAATTGATCTGTACCAATCCTGAGCAGAAATATACCAGTCACACATTCATGAAAAAAAATACTGTTTTTCAGTTGAAAAATCCATTATATCCTAAATCATCAATTGCCAATATATTTTATATCCACGCTGTTTTCCATGCCTTTCTCCCAGGAAGCTAAAGATGTTACAATTAACTGCAACTCAATGTTGTGTCTATAACCACGGCACCGACTGCTGTGGCCTAACCTAAAACACAGTGCAATCCTGACCGTGCATTACCGTGTATTGCTGCTGTATCATCAAAATATGTACAGCAATATAATAATAAAGATACATATTGCTTCTTCTAATGCATTGTTGTTTTATGTCATGAATTCACAAATTTTATAGTCTGAGTCAGTGTTCAGGTAGTATAAACAACTAAACACATTTACCAAGTATTTATATATTTTCTCCTGCTTAAATGAGCTCACTACAATTCAGAAGTAAATAGTGAAGTTTTTATTTTACCAAATTATGCAACAGTACTTTAGTTGTTACTTTACAGATTAAAGACCAGACATGTTTAAAACATAAAATAGTTCTTTTATACTTCAGCAGATGAATTTGAAACAAACTCTGCACAGTGAAGGTCAAAACATCCAAGTCAGGGAAACAATAACCAAAACAAGTTTGGAAGGAGGCAGATTTGCGTTTACAAACATTTAAATGAGGGATCTGTTGTGGGTATCCACAGGAGTTCACCAAAGCTGAGCTGATGTTAAACAACAAATAACGCTTTGTGAAATAAATATAACATGAACCATGCATAGAATCAGCATAAATTATTTTGAATCAGTGAGAGGCCTACAACATAAAGAATAGTTTACATTAGGATTTTAGAATGATGTTAACAATTGACAAAACAAATTCAGAATGATGAATAGTTGGTGAGTATTTAAATGTCATATTCAAACAAATACCATTTGTAGCCATATGTAACTTAAAAAATATATTTCAAACCTGTTTAACAGCTCTTTTAATTGTGAGATGGACTGATAATTTCAAAAACACTGATTTGAATGTTGAATCATTAATGGGTAAAACCGCATTAGTGCTGTGACTGTGGGACTGGGACTGTGCTGACTCACCCCTTAATGTGATAAAAGACAGCAAATATAAAGGCACTGGTTTCATCATGGTCAGCCTCATCTCTGTGAGCTCAGCCAGCCCAGAAGGACTTTTCTAGCTAAAAATTAGGACCTGGTCCTTATAGTATAGTAGTGTTCATATTAAATGGCTGTCATGGTGTTGGCTGTCTCTCCACAGGACTTAAATAACCTGCAGCCAGTAAGTTGCTCACCAGCCGGCTAATAGGAATGAATGTGGGTCTTGTTGCTGTTATCAAGCTGATAATAATGAACCATGTTAACTAAATTTCTAGTAGTAGCCAGTTGTACAAACAATGTGTGTGAATGCTGTCAGTAGTGGGTGTGTGGAACATGCAGTGAATAGTTGTACAACTGTGTAAAAGGTGCAGACCATATGTTGATGCTTACTGCAGCTTCTCTTTAAAACCACATGTATGCCCACAAGTCTTTGTGTGTGTGTGTGTGTGTGTGTGGTGGTGGTCTCGGCCATCTGGTGCCTGGTTACCAGTTGCTGAAGCAGCATCTCAAGACTCCAGACAATTAAAAGGATCAGTGGTGTTGGGTTGTAGCAGCAGCCAGTGCTGGCACTGCAGGAGTGAAGAGAGACGGTGTAATTGAATACCCACCAGGCGGGCCGAGCCTCAGCCAGGCCAGTCTGGATCACACCAGTCTGCCTCCAGCTCAGGGGTGACCACCAGTCTGACAGATGGTTGGTGAGAGGTGACGCTAGCCATCTTCACAGCACTGATTGTTAGGCTCACATTTCTGGACCACTGCTGTCCTGTCTGATGTCGATGGCTTGAAGAAACACACAGACCTGTAGAGTTCTGTCTTGTTGAGCCTGATGGACCAGGAGGAGCAGGGCGTAGGTACTGTAGGTTTAATAGTTGTTCTAAAGCAGAGGGCCCCACGTACAAAGTTCAAACTTAAACAACAGATTGTGACCAATGCCACATACATTACACTGTACAGAGTGTGACCGACTGTGTGACTGACAAATAAACACAGTCTCTCAACAGTTCATATTAATTTATGTGTTATATTTACCAGAAACTTGAGAGATTTGAATGTGATCGTGCTATATACCAACTTGTTCCTATCCAGAAAATAAAATGGCAGCACAGTTACAGCATCAGCAACAGTACAACAAAGGTTTGGCAGGTAAGTCTCATAGTATGATACAGAACCGTTAAGCACCAATGTATAAATATGTGATTGTAGTGTAATGTTTAAAACATAAAGACCGGAAGACCACTGAAACAAAATGATTCCGGCTCAGCTGACTGAACTCATTTCAGTGCAGTGCTGCAGTCATTTGCCAATGGCCGACTCTTCCCTCCATCTTCCTCTCTCCAAACCTCTCTGCATCCCATCAAACTATAAGTTTTGACTCCCACACTGCACCCATATTCCAGCTCCATTTCCCCTCACTCTGTCTCGCCTCCCGCTTTCTCTGGGTTTATTAAGGTCTTTTGGGGCCATGAGGGAGCCACATCATCATTGCCAGATCGGTATACAAAGTAAAATATCACAGCACCAAATAGCAGATGTCCTGGCACTGCTTAGATGCAAAGTGTGTGCAGGGTGATTGCATTTATTCCAACTGGCAATCGGCATGATATGAAGGCATACACTCATGCATACACCAGTGCACTTTTCAGAGCTACAGCTCTCTGTTGTATCTGTCTTTTTATTCACACATACAGGCACAAACACACGCGAGCTGCACAGAATGTGTTCCCCACGCAGACATGTATGCACGCATAAACAATGCTAACAGATGGAGGCACAAACGTTGCCTTCAGTAATAATCAGCATTATAAAACAGTTAAAATGTATCATTTAATTTGCCGAAGGCTCACACACACCAAGCTCTTTCCCTATTTTAGCCACATTATACCCGGGCAATATTTAATAGCCTGTTCTTATCTTCTGAGATGGTGCATGAAGACTCAGTTCCTTACAGTGTTGTCCCTCTAAACACTTCTTCTGTTGGGTTGTCAGGTAAGAGCCAGCAGAGCTTTGTAATCCATGTACATTCCTTGTAATGTAAATGCACTGAACAGTATCCTGAGAAAAGTATCACAACAGGAGTCACATGAATAGGAGATATACTGGGAGCAGTTATATTCAGTCTGAGCTGTAACACAACCCGGTGTGATGACACCCCACACTCCAGTTTCTTTCTCTGTTCAAAGTGTAAAGAGTCACACCTGTGTTCTTCATACATAACAACATAACATAATATAAGGTAAAAATAACCGGTAGTATTATTGCAGTTATTACACAACTGTTGGCCACACTATTAGTTAAATTATTCAGTGTGTTGGCACGCTGCAAACTATGGTTACGTGATAGTAAATTTTCCTTAAAACTGTACAATACTCTTACAATGTAAAGGAATGAGAAAAATGATACACCATTAGTGGTTGCTGTTGCATAATGATGCTCAGTACATGACAAATATTAACACAGTTAACACACAGGTGATCACATATTTCATTATGTTGCTTCATATACTTAACAATACAGATATCTCGTGGAAGATTTAAAGTCCATACAAAGTGCGTAAAGAGGGTTTATTGTTACATATTTATATCAGAACACTGATCATTTCCTGATGACTGGTTGTTAGTTATAATCCTTCAAATTCTTGTGAAGATGTATATACAAAGTTCTGACATACACACACACACATTCATACCCAATGCTACATCTGGGACTCACACGGACTGAGGACCCTTCCGGTTGGTGGGCAACCGCTCTACCACAGCAGCCCCTACATACTCGGCTTAGTCTCTAACCCATGTACAGTCATTAGTCCTTGTATGCTAATGCTGCAAAAGAGGCAAACTCAACCATTCCTGTACTAGACTGCAATGAAAAATATGCACAAGGATTCTCAGAGACACCCATGCATTTAATGGATGAAAATTAAGACAATAACAGCCACACTGCACATAATTTATGTGAATGTGTATGTCAAGTAATGAACAGCTGGTCTCAGGCATTTTCAAGAGGAAATATATCTGCAGAAATATAAGTCTAGATACAGTTATTTTAAAGACAAAGTTTCTGGATCAGCAATAAGAGAAAAATATGTAATATTTGTAGGTAAAATTACAATTATATGTATATAAAAATCAGTAAATACCCAAGAAAAGTCTAACAGTAAATGATGACATCCAGCTGTATTTAGGAGTGTTCGTATTTAAAGATGAAATTACATTTTTTGACTGTTTCAGATTAATTGTATTGATTCATGTTTCATTTTAATTATTGCTTAGAATTTTCTGATCAGCTCTGAAGTTTTAATTTGGACCTCAGGCTTTTCCTGTAGCACTTAAGCTAACTCATAACAAAACATCATAACAAAACTCAGCGTTGTGACTTCACCAGTGCCAATGTAAATCTGTCAGGCTAATTTATTATTTATTATTATTTATTGTGCATATGTTTTTTTTTCTTCTCCATTTCATGTGATGATGCAGCCTAAACACAGTGCTGGATTTAAATATTTTCCTTAATATAAATGTGATAGTGTTTGAGGCACCGTGGGACACAGATACAGAATGAGTTAGTATATGTGAAGGTTAACGTGGAAATGTGTTATCCTAACTTGGCTAGAACCTAGGGTAAATCTAAGAGAAATGTTGGGAACATTAAGTTTAAATTGGGCAATTAACTCAACTGCCCTTTATTTTACTCCAGAGTTTTTAAACCAGCTACCGTGACTGTGTCAAGGAAATTTCAACACAGCAGCCGAGAGGTACTTGTACATGTCCAGGAGATCCGGAAGTCTTCCCTCCTTGTGGCTTCAGGCGATGCTGGAGCCACACTGATCCACCTAATTTGGCAGAGGAGATGAGGGAAACTACTGTGTATGAGGTAAGCTACTGTCTCAAAGGTATCACATTTGCCCCTGCCTTCCAACTGCATTCGCCCATCTTGCCTTATGTTATTAGAAGTGACTGGGAGGATTTTTCGCAGCATAAACCTTGTGTGTTACAGGATCCTCACTGCTGAAAATGATTTACTGCAGACAGGCCATAAGCCCGACTCCTATCACCATTCACATGACCATCACACTTCTAATTTGGCACATTGACTACCCTGGTGTCTGCTCTGGTTTGGCCCTGTTGTAAAATCTCTTAGTTTGGTCCTATACAAGGAACCTTCAGATGTGAGAGGATACAGAGGCCTTATATGTGTGTGTGTGCATCTTGTTTAAATACTAGACACATCTTTCATTTAGGTGCTGCTGGGAAGCATCACATCTATTATTTATCTGGACTGTTTGTGCAAAGCATAGAAACAGCAGTTCACTGTATGTTTGTGTGTGCATACAATCATGTGTAGACGCCTGGCCACAGTTGGCAAATTACAGATTTTGTTGATTTCTGAAGTGAAAGTAAATCCAAATCTCACAGCCACACACATTAAAAATGTCTCTTCAGATGTTAATGCACTGGTACTATCATCAACTGAAAATTCAAAGCATGAGCTAGTTTAATACATCAATCTTTAATTAAATGCATTTAAATGTACCACATCAAATTGCAGAATCCAGAGGCTGCAGGAGGTTAAACTAGGCTGAAGAAGCACCTGTTAGAACTATCACTGAAAGTTACTTTATTTTAATCCATTATCACTACATATAGCTGCTGCCTTATTTATGTGGTATAATCAACTGATAAAATACTTTATAGAATAATTTGTTATTACAGGAATAAGTGTACCTAGAACATCAAAATGTCAAATATGTCACACACATTGGGCAGAAAAGTTGTTGAATGTTACAATGCAGCCGTATAAAGAGGAGCTAATGCTGATTAACACACAGTCAAGTGAGCTTAAATTCATGATTAGCTGTGTGAATGTGTTGCTGTGTTCTCATCTGGACACAGAGAGCTGCAGCCATATTTGATTGAGCTACCTCCATACTGTGGCTAGAGGTAGTCTAGGCTGAGACTATATACCCAGTTCTCTACATTATGTATGCAGACTTGCTCTCTGCTAAGCGTGGCAGAGGATGATGGAGATGTGGGAGGCAGAGTTTCTATTCTGGGGGTCTTGAATGAGCTCAGTCTTTGCTTTGCTTTTCTCTCTCTTCTCTCCTAACCTTAACTGGTAAACGTGCTATCTGCAACGTGCCCATCTCAGTGTCCCCCTGGAAGCACCCAGATGTATTCAGCCCATTTGTCATTCTAGAAATGTATGCCAGCAGTTATGTCTCAACCTCCAATCACAGCACACCACTACTACAAGAGCTCCAGCCCCGCCTGGAGGTCACCCTACCTTATTACAGTTTTATATCAGTTTATTATGATGGATAATGATGATGTTGCCCTATTTTAGTCTGCTGTGGAAACCACGCCACGCATCAACTGCTCATTCAGTTGCATTTCATTTATGTGCTGGCCAATTTCACAGAGATTCGTTATCTAATTGGCATTTAATGCTGAACAGAATTCTATTTTAAACTAATGACCTGTTTTCTGATTATCAGCACTACATGCAACATAACTGAACCCAAAGAGTCAGGTGTCCAGCCTTTTCATGGCAGAGACATTTGACTTTGACTATAGTGGAAAACACAACTCCAAGTAATTGCTCCATTTGGTGTCCACTAGGTCATGACCGAGACAAGTATGACCCAGTGAGGCCTCCAGGAAATAACCAGGCTGTTTCCAAGAAGTTCAACATGTCAAAGGTTCTCACCTTCTGCTCAGCCCAGACATATGGAAGCATTGTGTTGTACATATATAATTACTACAAATCATATAAGTGGTCATCCAGGATTATTTTTTATTCTATATTCACTTGCACTGATTCTAGAAAAAGTATGATAGGGACACACATGGTTGGCTGCAGGTTTAGATGTCACCGCCATAGTGTCAAGTGTTGGTGGTACAGGACCTGTACAAAGTCAGTTCAGTTGAAAGAACTTTGTTGTACTATGAGATTATGAGTCTCAGGGGGGCATTATTTATATCGATTATGATTATAGAGAATCATAGTCTGGTTTTCGTGTAACTTGTCTCAAGAAAACCCAGGATATGACCTGAAAACTGTGAGTATAATGAATGTCCTAACTTCAGAGGTTCCCTAGAGAAAATATATATAAGAAAGAAGTAAACTGTAAACTGTTAGTGATTGATTCAGTCTGTTAAGTGGATGTCATGTTACGGTTATAAAGCTTCCTTGTTGTGCAAGCATTACAACAGAGTCAGACAGCAATCAAACACAATATACACACACAAGAATCAATATGGTGGAGTTGAGTTAGCCACTATCACTAATTTTAATATGGTATCAAGCTCTGCAAAACAGGATGTTTGCACAACAATATCAAGATAACACTTGGTTATTTTTGTACCTTCCAGGAAGAGTTTGATTGGTTTTTGGCACCAAAAGGAACATGTTCTGGCCACGTGACCTGAACTCCACCCAGACTTCCAAGGTCACTGCACACACTAATCCACAGAGAGAAACTAAGTATTAAAAATACATGATAATATATAGATATGAGATTATGGATAAATATCAAAAATATCAAAATAAGATACAATTGTCCATCATATCAGAAGTCAGGCTAACACAGATTCATTCATGCACCAGAATCAGATAGCATTCTCACCAGTGCCTGTTAGCTCGTTAGCTTGTTAGCCTGTTAGCCTGTGGATATCACTCCTGGTTTGTGTTGCCTGAGACTCACCGCTTTTATTTACTGTATATAAATAATAAAGATGTAGCACAAAACACAGTCATCAGGGTAAGTTCAGTAAAGTTTATTTCATGTAGCCTCAGCTTAATATTTGTAGAATTTATTAAACATTATTTTACCTCCACCAAACACACACACACATGACACATCATGTTATGTGACCTGCATCAACAACAACCAATACTCAAATACTGACATTTAGATAGTATGGACCTGAGGTAAAACAACACCGTCCAAATTCTTCATCTGGTTTTATATTAGTTAGGCGGAAGCCGAGTCTGACCCATTTCTCTCACAGTCAGGAGGCCAGAATTAGCTCTGGAACCAACTTTAAACCAAGCGGACACACATCTAATTTTTTCTTTTTGGTTGGGATCAGGCTTAATGGATCCTCATCTTCCCACTCTACTTATGTTCTCTTTCATTTGTATTTGTAATGACAGTATAACTACTATACAGTGACAGATACAGAAACTGTTTAACAAAACATTTAATGATGGAGAAAAACATGTTAAAAAGCTTAATAAATGACAATAATATTTTCCAACAGGAGACGTTGTTTTCGTATTTAACTGATTAGATTCTGCTCCACAAACCAAGAGATGATTTGTATGGAAGATTACTTCACAATGAAGAATCACAGCTGTGAGAGGATGCTGAGGCCCAGTAACTTGTTGAGCAGCTTAACAACGCCCTCATTTGAAACTGAGCGATAGCTCTGCTCTATCCTCGTAGCTACAACGCTTCGACCGACGGAAATATTAAAGGGGTCTAGCCATGTGCACACACCGCCGACGATCTAATAAATTAAACTCAATTAATTACCATGTTTAGCATAATTCTGGAGTTTAACAAAGGTCTTGTGGTAGATGTATAATATACTAATTATTCATTTTACGGTAGCAGGATTATAAATGAGGCAATTAACACGCTGTCAGATTGAGGAAAGAGCCTGGCCGCTCATTCTCTTGAATCCTATTTTTTGCATAAACTTCAGACTTGACATTAGTGGCGGTAGAAATACTGGTGTCAGGCTGTCAGATGGGAGGGCCGAGAGGGTCATTGGGTGCTGAGACCGACAGCAGCTGCCTCAGACTGAGTGACAGTTGGACCGCATCAAAACACAGAGCGTTGAGTTAAAGCGAGATGCTGCGTCCTTCCATCCTCTCAGGTTAACCTGATTTAACTCAACAACAGAAACATACACACACAGACACACATACAGACACACACACAGACACACACACACACACACACACACACACACAGGTTGCCAGTAGTTAAGTCCCCAGGCGAGCTGGGCCGTAGAGAGAGGGGGAACATTAGCCTAATAAGGCCATCTGGTGGCTATCTTTATTAACTTGACCATCTCTGAAGTCCCCTGTAATTCAAAATGTCATTTTCATACATTGCAGAGGAACTAGGTGACAAGATGAACTTTGGGCAAATTACCAAAGAGATGGAAAACGGATGCAAAGCAGGAAGACGGAGTGTGAGAGGAGGTGAGGACGGATGTGAGGAGGACGGTGATGGTGGAGAGCTGGAAGAGGAGAGAGACTGACAGAGAAACATTAGTGAGGACAGACAAGAAGTTAGCTGATACTGTATATACTGTGGGATGATCCAAAACCTAAGACAGTGAAATGAAAATTTTTCACCCGGATCAGCTATCTCTTCATATCATCACCTGGCTCAATCTGTGTGGACTGATTTTCCCAAAATAAGCTCAGCCCCTGGCCAGAACAAAGCTCTGAGCTGTGAACTCACAGTTCTCTTTCTGCCTCACCTCCAAACTCATTGTTTTCTCCCAGTGATGGTGACTTCCAACCATGTGATCAGAGCTGATGCAGTGAACACTCTCAGGTCCATCTTAATCCACTCAGGTATTGGACACACAGACCAGAGACCCGCAGCAGTAAAACCAGACCTACCAACTGAGAGTTTGGACTGACTCTAAGTGCTGGATGTCTCAGTTCCTCGAACCAAGTGGGACCCATGAACACCTGAAAACATACTGGTAGCCACCATCTGACACCTTAAACAAAAAAGCAAATACTTTTCTCATGACTCTTTTCACTGTGGAAGGGTTAATGAAAAGACACTGACAGATACCTAAGCAGGATCTCAGACCTTGACTGACATCATTTACCATCATAAGTGATCTTTAATGAGTGTACGTCACACACGTGAGCTGAGACGCCCTCATGCAACAGGGGTCGCACGGCTTTAACTGCTGTCTGATTAGATGGCTGCTCAGAGTATGCACCTCTATTCCATGCCACCAAACACTCCTCAAGGTCATATGCAAATACCCTATTATTTCCTCACTGTCTTAAATTCTTCAAGGTAATGTTACTCATCTGGTATTTTTTTAAACCTTAAAAACATGCCATTGCTGTAATGTTTTTGCTCAGCCTCTGTGAGATCAGCAGGTGAGGATAAATGTGTTTTACTTCAAACATCCACTGCTATCTTGTTCAAGGTTGTTGTGAATTTATGGAACCATTTACACATTAGTAATATAGCTTGTAGTGACAGTTTTGACACTATGGAGTTGTGTTGGGAGTTCTATGAGGTAAAACCTTCATCTTCCGAGACCTTCCAGATTCAGAGGCATAACACAATCTGTCTTCCAAACTGTCTTCTTACAGTATCACAGTCTCAACATAATGCTTATTATTTAGCATATGCGAAACTTCTTATCTTCATTAGGATTACAGTACATCTGGCTTAGGTAACCGTTAATACCATATGGTTCTGTTGTTGCAGTATGACTGAGTGTATTTTCTTCCTTTCCACAGATCAAATGTAATACTTTCTTAAAACTTCTCCTGCTGTCAACTTTGAACCCTTGTTTGTCTCACATTTCCAAACATTGCAAAGTTAATAAATCTATATAAACGCACTACAGTAAGGTAAGTATATGATTTGTAAATTAATAAATGTATGGAGTAATATTTTCAGTGATTCAGGTTAATGCCACTTCAGCAGACATTTTTTAACATTGACCCATTAGTCATATTACTGATTTTTTGCAAAGAATGGTGAAGAACCCTCCATTTGTTTAGTAGCTAAATGATCTGCATCTGGATGTATTATATCTGGAGACCCACACGGAGGATCAGACTGTGCCAGATCCCCCATCCGGAAAGTTGTTAAATCTAGTGACCATGTCTCATCTCTGCACGGTGAGCTCATTCTTAAAAAAAAAAAAAAAAAAAAAAACCTGTTCACCTGTTCCTGCTACTTCAGCCAGGCACAAGTAGCTGACATATGTTTATGGCATTGCTTCTGTTTTCATCCTTACTGACAAGTCTGCCAGCCTTGTTTAAATTAATCATATACTGAGATCTGATCACAATACAGACATACCAATATTATAATGAGAAATATATTTTAACACCAGGTTTTGTGGATCATTGTTCGTGATAAAGATCACATTCATACTCAGGTGCTTTAACTTTAGCCTGATGTTTAGTATCATTTATTCATTGTTTCGTTTTATTTTGATATAATTTGTCCCCTTGTTTCAGATACCTACTTCCTGTCCTTTTATGCTTTCCTCCCAGTGGATTGTCTTGGCCTCACACTGATTAGTTTCACTCAGGTCCATCCTTCCCTCACGTATTTAGTCTGTGTTCTGCCCTTGTGTCAGTTTTCCTGACCTCGCTTTGTCTTCTCTCCTTGTTTTAATGTGGTTCCTTTGAATTTGATCACCTGTGTACTGTCCCTTTTGTCAAATAGTGCCGGAAATCAAGTTTCAGTCTGAGTCTTCTGTCTGTGGGTTTCTGGAAATTGTTACCCCAATGTTCATCAGTAAACACACTGAAGCTAGTCATTCTTGATTAGTGGCTGAATTTTCATAGTCTCCCAACACAGCTTAATTTGGTTTTATACTGATGTCACTGGACAACGCCTCAAAAGCCAGGAAACGATAGTCGCCATATAGGCCAGCCCTAGAGACGATATTTTCACTACTGTGCTAGCAGCAAACCAAAGCTTTGTACATCTCATGCAAATATGCAATGAATAATTTTATTTCCCGACTTACACACCTGTTTTGTCCCTTGGGGATATGCGGAAAGCAAAAGTATTTTTCTACTGCTCCCTAATGAAGTTTCCTCTCAGGCAATAAATCTAGGTTACCAACTGTATCTACTCATCAGCGAAACTAGACAAAAGAAAGATTCTTCACTGGTTGGACACGAGTTTCAGTGGAAAAAAAAAAAAGGTAAAAAAAGGTCTTACATCCCTTCCTCTCCTTTGCCTGGACTTCAAAATTCAAAAGATAATGTTGCGCTGGTGTCACCACTCCTGCACCGGGTCCTCTACAACAAGCTCTAATATTAATACTTATTTTGGAACATTTTAGAGGTTTTTGTGCCATGGAGCATAAGTGCAGTGAGGCAGGGCTGGAATGTGGCTCTACCCAAGGCAATTTTTAAATTCCTGTAGATGAGGAAGCAAAGAGGGAGGCTTTGGTCACTTCCGCCTGTAGTAGCCAAGCAACCAACACTGTGCCATCTAAACCCTGGAGGTTAATGCAGTGGGTCCAGTCACACAAGGAACTTTTAGCCATGTTTGTCTCTTTTACAATCCAATAAACAGCTTCTGTTTGATTCCGCCAGAGCCTTGCAGAGATATTCCCATTAGTACAACTGACCAGTACGCCAGATTATCCTGTCCATTAAAGCTGCAGGATGCTAGCAGGAACAAATCAGGTTTTGGCACCAGAGAGATGCTCTTTTGTCTCCAAATAAAGGGAAGTTGTAGAATCTTGCTTGGAATATGGCACAGATGACCATCTTGGCCCCTCATTTCCAGAAGCGCAGCAGTTGAGTACCACTCTCAGCCCCGCTACCCTTTTATTCCGATCTCCTACTACATGGTGTAATTCGCAACATCAAAGGCAAGGAATTAGCCTGTCTCTTTGAAGGTGAACAACATTGCAGCGATGCTAATTTTCTAACCTCCATCTCTCTGTTCTTACAGTCAAACAAACTTCAAATGAAATGCCAGAATCTGCTGGCAGCTCACTGCCTAGAAATACCAGAAAAATAAAACCTGTAAAATGAGGAATATTTACTAACATAGCCAATCATATGAAAAATATCACAATGACTGCTTTTCACTGAGTGATTTTAACTCAGACTAAACAGCCAGTCCAGACCATCTGTCCTCAGTAGGCCTTGGCTACAAAGCTAAAGTTGCAAGGCTCATATGTCTGATAATCGTTTTAGCACACATCAGGTGTTTCACCAAATCAGTTCCATGTCTGATGAGATAGCTGTCTCCTGGTCTGAAAAACACACTGTGAATATTCATATGATCAAGTTCCTTATGTGAATAAACCATGTGAACGCACAAATCACTGTCAACAAATCCACCTCTGACTGACAGTAACTTGACAGAGATGACTTTCTCCTCTGTCTCTCCTATTCCTAATTAGCTGGGTTACTGAGCACAATAAATGATCTTGGATACAAGATATTTACTCTCTCTTTTACTTCATGTATTCAAAATAGAAAAAAGAGGCAAGAGGGAGACTCCAGTTAAGGATTATTAGGATGGGGAAAACATTCTAGTTTCAGAGTTTTTTCTGGGGTGTGAGCTTTGTTTACTTTTTATTTGACTCTGTGTTTGTTAAGGCCACTGTGTATCAGAGCAAGGACTCCTGGTTACATAATTGCTCTGTCTACAAGCACACACATCTGTGAGGCTGTTTGCGTGTGTTGACACCACACACACACATACATGGTAGAGCATGACACAGAAAATAAACTGCTAGTTCAAATCTCAGCTCCATGAAGTATTTAGTCATTTGTTTTATTTTGACCGTGTCGTGATAACAGAAATGAAGTGTGACTGATTTGCTTCATCTGTTCTCACAGAGCTCGTTATGGAACTATAGGGCAGAGGTTCTGTCTCTAAAACACAATTTCTAATCATGCACATTTCCCCAGTGAGAATAAGAATTGTAAAAAATGCTTCAAAAAAAAAAGGCATCAAGCCCTTGGATCTCCTACTTTTTGTCAACACCACCTCCCAAAAAACAGCACCTCAGTTTCTGCCTATACTGTGACAAGAAGTGTTTGACTAAATGACTTCTGGCCTTTTTGAAGACTCCTGCTCACCAGGCTCCGCCCACACAGGTGTCATAATTTCTTACTCTTTGATTAAACCTCCTCCTGTGCACTGCAGGTTGTGACTTTTCTTAACTTGGCCCCTCCTCACTCTTCCTCAATTTTATTTAACATGTTAAGATAATTGCACAACCTTAACTTGGTTTGTTGATAACTGTGATCTGATGTAAACCTTCCACAAACGGAGGATGAAACAACACTGAACCCATGTTTCAATCCACAGGTCAGCTACTACAGGTGGTAGATGGCAACAAATCTCCAATACACAGTCCAAACATGATTTAACACATAATCAAGTCTCAGTCTCAGTTCAAACCTCATGACAGAAGCTCATTAAAAAATAAAACCCACAAGAGATTGAAAAATATGTTTTAATAAGTCTTTAAGATCAAACTGAATATATATTCGCTGGAAAGTATATACAGTGTGTCTGCTCAGTGTTTGTTTGTGTACCTATTTGGTCAAAATGGCATTATATTATAATACCAAATCAAAGAAAATGAATGAACCTCTATACAAAAGCAAGTGGTCAAGATTATACAAATGTATAGGAAATTATGGATGTCCCTTTATAGGAAAATCTTTACAAGAAGGCTCAGAGCAGGCTCTACTCATGAGGAGACTAGGTCCTTTGGAGTGCAGGGGGTACCTCAGACTTTTATGACAGTTATGGCATCAGCCATCTTCTATGGAGTGGTCTGCTAGCAGCAGCATCCCAACAGCGGATAGGAAGAGACTGGACAAGCTGACCAAGAAAGCTAGCCTGTCTCCAAAGCCCCTGACCCCGTGGAGGTGGTAGAGGAGGATGACAGCAAAGCTATCATCCCTGATGGACAACGAGTCCACCGATGCAGGATAGCCCTGAGGCACTGAGCAGTCTTTCCAGTGACACAGGCTGTCGCACTTTAAAGTGTGTAAGGAGGCTGCAGGTCCTCCTTCCTGCTGTCAGTTGACCTTCTATAACCAGCACTGCTCCCACATACCATAGCACTACATGGACAATTTTCACTAGGTTTCTGCACTTTTAATTAATCCAAAACAGAAATAAGCATCAGTCATTCACTGTGTGCAATTCCACTTTCAAATGCAATATCTGTATTTAGTTCATTTTCTGTCTAGATATAAAAGTCCTGTGTATATTGCTCTTCTGTTATTATTTTTTATTACATTGATACAAGCGAGTACTAGTTGTGTGTATATTTTATAGCTCATCTGTTTTTTTATCTTGTCTTTACCTTTATTGGCTTCTTTTCATCTTTCTAATCACTTATGCTGCTGCAACGATGTACTTCTACTGTGGGAGTAATGTATGACTATCTTTATCTTATCTCATCTTTTTCTGGGCTGAATGCAGGTAATTTTAATTGAACAGTGAAAACAATGTGACTAC
>BRZM01000020.1:17484112-17497192 GCA_033238685.1 Lates japonicus | reverse complement strand
ATTTTGTCAGTCCACACAACAAAAACAGCATCATCAACCCACAGCCTCAGTCAGAGAGAGATTACTACACTATGGCCTCCAGAAAACCCCTGTTTATATGGACTGAGTCTGCCCAGTGTTGATAAATCAATGCTCTGAGCTTAAAGAGTCATCACCATGGGAGGAATAAGGAACTCATCCTCTTTCTCTCTTCCTGCCAGCCATTATTTCAACAATGGTTAACTAGGGCTGTAAATTTGCACTGCTCTGTGTTGCAAGCTAATTGTTCCTGAATTATGGAGACAGAGTCAGCCAGATGCACATAACGCAATTATCTCTCTGTGGTTTCAGGGCAAAATCCTGTCGACGAAAGACGTTGGCTTCTTTCCAAGCGATGCCGTGAAGCCGTGCCCATGTGTAAGCAGCTTTTCCTTCTACGCCTTTGCTACATTAGCACCTGTAGTAGCAGCTAGTACTAGTAGGCTACATGTATTTACAAGCAGTTTGGTGACGTAGGAGTGGTTGGGGATTTCTGTTCATCTTACCTGGCAGGAGAAAAAAAAAAACTGCCTGTGGGTTTTTATGTTGCCAGCACAAGGAACTTGGCTGATCTTATGAGGTAAAACTGGTTCACACTCAAATTCACTTTATCAATAAGAAGCAAGGAACAAAAGCATATCTTATGAGGAACAAGAAACACAATGCAGAGGAGAACTGGTGCATTTCTCCTCTGCTTCTTTATATAGCCTCTCTCTACCTCTGGCTTGTCATGTTCCATTTGATAAAATGAAATTCAGACTCTGTCCAGCTGCTTCAGGAATATGAGGTGTCCAATAGAAAACAGACAGTAATCACCACGTCTACAGTGCTGTACAGATATAAGATCAGATAAGAAGAGTAGTTAGCTGCTTTATTGAGGCTTTAAAAGCACTGCAGTGGTGTACACAAGTCACACAGATGGTAGATTGGTGATAATAACTTGAAAATAACAAATGACATAAACAGTCTCACACGTTCACTTTTACTGTTTGTTCCAGGTGCCGAAGCCGGTCGATTACTCCTCTCAACCCTGGTACATTCACCACACTGCCTCCTCCAACAAAATGATTTAGTAATTGTCCTTTAAAATATGTAGCTGTACTCTAACCTGGAAGTATCTATCACATGGATTTTATATCTGCAGTGAAGACAGACAGTCACTACAGTCATGTTCAGTCATGAGTTTTCAGGTGCTCAGGTTCCTTTCTCTTCTCTTCTCATTTCTTCTTTAATGTTTCTCTTTGTCTACTGGGTCGAAGGTTTGCGGGGCCCATGGAGAGGCTCCAGGCGGAGGCAGAGCTCATCAACAGGGTCAACAGCACTTACCTGGTACGCCATCGCAGCAGAGAGTACACAGAGTACGCCATCAGCATAAAGTAAGTCTCTGTTTTATCCTGGAATCCACATGTTGCCTCTGCTTACAACAAACCTCCATCAACATGGAGTAAAATGACTTGATGATGAATATAACTCATGTGTGCTCATACATAATGACAACCTTATGTTAATGTAAATGAAATGATAAAATGTAACCCTGGAGTTTAAACAAAAACAGACATTTTCGATGTGAAAATGTATCCATGTCTTCAGGTTCAGCTCTCCCTCCTTTACATTACATACATACATACAATTTTTCTGTCTGCTGGATTCATCAGGTGTTTCAGCCAAACCACAGTATTGACCAGATGTAACTCCCACACACACTGCTCAGTCTGACTGACCCATTTATAGTTCTTGTGCAGAATGATGTGCTTTTCCTCTGAGGCTGAGCCTGTGGCTAACCACAGTGATGTGTGTGAAACTGACCAAACCAGACTCTAATCATGGAGCAGATTCTCAGTGAAGATGTATGTGTTCATTATGGTCTGACCTCAGAACCCACAGAAACTATCTCAGCAATTTATAATTAGAGGCATACAGCCATTGTAATTTCAGTAATGAGGAATTAACAAAGCATATTTCAGAACCCTGGGGTGTTGGTGACCTACCAGTGTTTGTAACGTATCTCAGTGCTCAAGATAAATGAAACGGTGTCAGTGTAAATGCAGGTGGTGAAAAGACACCAGTCTTTTTGTGGAGGCTCTGAGCTGGAACACTTTCCCTCCATAGGGAGCGAACAAGCTCCTGTGAGCAATGGAAACGATCCTTTAAACTTCATTTAACGTTTTTTAGCATCCTTTTTTCCTCTCAGAAAGAACTGCTTTCAGTGCCTTCAAGTTCCCTCTGTGCCGAAGTCTTAATTGCTTGCATACACACAGACGTGGAACTCTGAGCAGAGCAGAGGACGACTGTAAGACTGTTCAGGGTTATTAAAACCTCCCCATGAAAGAGAGACACTGAGTAGAAAGAGAAGTCTCTGTAGCTGTGGGAACAACATTTTAAAAGTATTACTCACAAATGGAAATGCCCTCTAGCACATTGGCTGTTTCTCTCAGCAGAGCAGGCAGAGGAGTTTTGATGATTGTGTCCAAATAGCCAAGAGACCACAGATCTAAACAAATGGAGCTGTGGTGATTTAACGTCATGTATCCTCAAACTGGAGCCAGCTTCCTGGGTGTCTCTGGCCACACACAGATCTGACTCTTTAATCTTTAAAGCTCACACTCTCTAAATTTTAAAATCTAGAAAGAAGTTTCTGGAATAAATATTTTCATTTGTCATTGTGAACTTTTTCTGTATTGAACCAGACCAGGATCTTTCCTTGAACCTGAACCAGGAGCTGTGAGAGTGTATACAGAACCTGAAAACTGTTTCATAAAGCTATGGAGACTGTGCTGTGCTGATCAACATATTTACAACTTATCAAATATGTAAATGAACAGTTTTCATAATTTGCTCCAGTCACAATTATGTTTCCATGAAAACATCTTCTCTGTTGCAGATGTAATTTGCAACAGAAAATATGTTTTTCTCCTGCAAAGGTAATTTGTAGGAGACAGGGTTCCTTCACAAGTCCTGCTCTTCTCCTAATAACCAAGACCTGACCCAGGACCAGACTCAGGCTTGGTGTCCAAATTGTATTCATTATAAGTGGGTCGGGTAGAGCCTGCAGAGGGAGAGTGAGAGCTTTGAAGTGAAAAGTTTAATGACATGTATTCCAGCTCTTTTTGAATGTATCTTCTCAGTAATTGGAGGTGCATCATGCTGTCCCCTGTTTGTTCTCTCTCTCTGTTTGGGTCAACCACGTCTAATTATCCTCAGGTCCCTTTTTATTAAAAAAAAAGAAAAAAAAAAGAAGACATACTAGATTTGTGCAGCCCCTGACCACAGCTTTCACTCCTCCAGCCCCAGACCTCCATCAGCCACCCTGTTAATACAAACACTGGTGTGGGGGCTGGGTGTGGGGGGCACCCATCATTCACGTGTCACAAACCTTTGGGGCCCTATGCATTACACAGACTGCCGTGCTCTCCACAGGGGCCAGGGGCCGTCCACCGATCGATGGCGGTGATCAGGGAGGGAAATTACACTCATAACTTATTCAATGGCTCACAGGTACAACAACGACGTGAAGCACATAAAGATCCTGACCAAGGAGGGCTGCTTCTACATCGCAGAGAACAAGAAGTTCAGGAGCATATTAGTGAGTCTTTTCAGCCTGTTTTAGTTTTCAAATTCCACCACCGCAATTCATAAATAAATCATCATGTTCGCTTAATGAAGTGTCAGAACCTGAATTTTATTTCAGCCGTGTGCACAAAAATAGCCATGATTAGAGATGTGTTTATACTGGCCTCAGGGCGTCAGCATTATAGATAAGTCCAGTGCATATTGGAAGGTTCACCAGTCTCATTTATGCCAGGACTGTATTTTCTCTATCTCAGATTAGCTACAAACATGTTTTTGAGTGTAATATATGAATAGCAGCAGGTGTCAAAACAGTATTTTTATCACATTTATTTTCAAATGCATTTTATAGACTCTGATGAAAAGCTCTGAACTCTATATTAACTCAGAGCTATAGGAAGCTTCCACAAAATATTATAATGCTCCAGGTGATTTATTTTGAAAAAGCTTCAGACAGTATTTTTGCAGAAAGCAGGTTAAAAGCAGCAGGCACTATGATAATGAGATTCAGACTCTTCATGTTGTGACAGTGACATCTGTAACATCTGTATCATTCACACATCTGTCACAAGAGCTGAAAACATATTTATAAACATGTCATCTGTTTTTTTTAACTGATTCTCAAGTTAAATGTGACATGATGTGTGTTTGTGTGTGTGTCCAGGAGCTGATCGAGTATTACAAACACCACTCCCTGAGAGAAGGTTTTCGGAGTCTGGACACCACGCTGCAGTTTCCTTACCGAGAACCAGAGAACGCTGCCATGCACCGCCTCAACCGGTCGGGAGGAAACAGTGAGTAGACCTGAAGAATTTCTAAGAATAGAAATGATCTAGCACTAAGACAACAAACACTTTTATCCTGTTACAAATGAGAATGCAAATGCTGTCAATGTGAAAATGATTGACAAGTGTTTTCTAAATGCGTGCCTGCTAACATCATCCATTTCTTCAAATGAAAGAATTTTACAACCATTTTGATATTCTGATGTTCTTATGTCCTTCATGACAAATTACAGCCATTTACAGCTTCTTTTTCCTGCAACAGTCAGTTAGAAATTATTCTTTTGTCCCTTTTGGTTCTTGTAACACTTCTCAGTTTAGGTTAGTTTCTCAGGTTAGGAGACTTAGCAGATTAAAGGTCCCCTGGAGAGTTTCTGACCACTAGAGGCATTGTGGAGCCATGTTTTAATGAGCGGGTCCCAACACAGAAGCATAAACAACAGACCTCAGACAATGCCTTTAAGTTCCCATTATTATCATTTGGCCACAACAAGGCTGCAATTAATTTTTATTTTCATTATCAAATAATCAGATATATACATTTATTTATTGATTAAGTTTTAATTGTTTTCTCTAAAATGATTTCGCCAACTGTTTCAAACCAAAGATGTTTAGTAAACCGCTTGAAAACTGACTTAAATGATTAACTGATTATCAGAATAGTTCCGTTAGACTTCTGTTGATCGACTAATCATGGACCTTAGACTTCTGACACATTATTCATCACTAATCAGCTTCAGCGGGCTGTGTGATTTGACACCTACTTTGCTGATCTTTCACTCAACAGTTTTTGTTTGAACCTGTAATGTGCTCTGCTCATTCCTCCAGCTGCCTTCTCTGTTTTTTTATCTGTCATTTTTCCAGCTCTCACTCTGCTTTAATCCACTGGGGAGTGTCTCCACAGCTCTTTAAAGGCTAGGCAGAGACTATTTGTTGTTAAAAACGGTTCAGTCTACTCTGATGATAATTGTTTTTGACTCAACTGTCAAACGGAGTTTGGAGAATCCACTGAGCATGTTATTAGATTTGATAAGACTCTCTGGACGTTTACTGAGGATCAGATTAATCTGAGTTTCAGGGGAGTGATATGATCTGGTAGAATGAAAGAACCAAAGTCAGGACCATTTATAATCGGAATTATTGTCTACTACTGTACTTAAGATAAGATAATCTTTTTTTTTTTTTTAATCTTAGTCCCACAATGGGGAAATTTACATTGTTGCAGCAGCATAAGTGATTGAAAAGCTAGAAAAAGACATAAATACGAGTAAAGACAAGATAAAAACAAGATAAGGCTATAAAAATATACACATAAGAACAGTATAAACATGACAATGTAATAAAAAATATTAACAGAAGAGCAATATACACAGGACTTTATACATAGAGACAGAAAATGAACTAAATACAGATATTGCACATTTTGAAATGGAATTGCACACAGTGAATGATTGATAGCAGCTGTTTTGGATCAGGATAGAAGTTTATGTTACAGCAAACAGAGTATTTTATTTTATCAATATCCTTTTGGAAATAGTGCCTGTTACACCCCCCCCTTGGGTGGCTTTATGGGGCGCACATCACTCCACCATTGACCCAAATCAACCATAGAAAACACCTTAACAACAACCAAATCCATAGGATGTATTAACATAAAGACAAAACAAAACAACCAACACTAAATCAAGACTACAGACACCAAGTCAAAACACAATAGCAACAGAAAAGTAAACCACAAGCTGAGAAGCAGCAAGTCCAGCAGTCCCACGCTAGAAGCCTCTGCTTCTGATGCTGGCACAGGAGGTTTTAAAGCCTTCACTGAAACCAGGTGCAGCTACAGAGAAAACAGGAGAGGAGAGGGATCAACAGAGCACCACAAACACATACGGCCATAACAGTGCTTTAGTAATTTATATACACCATCACTTGAGGATATGTCATACTCTAAGTGATGAACACTGGTTTAAAAATGATTATTGAACCATCAGTCCATTTTCTACCTGAAGTTCACTTTCTTCAAATTTGGTTCAAGAATCAACTGATTAGATTTCTGTGGTTAAAGGTTACTGTGAGATCACAAAACATGCTTATGGCCATAACTGAACATGCTAATTAACTTGAATCAGACTGGTTGGTGGAGGCATCCAACCATGAGGTGGTGATTTACCTGTGGAAGAATGAGCTGTTTGTTTGGTTATGAACAAACCTGGCCTCAAGACAAAGCAGCTGTTGTCACCAACACTTTGTGAGCAGCAGACCTGCACTGGAACGCAGCACACTGATTATTTATGCATGCAGCTGCTGTTCCTTCTTAACTCTGCAACTTTGTCAGGCATTACACTTCCTAACCTGACTCCTCTCAACATTCAGGTGTTAGCAGTGTTATTTATCAGGCCTGAATGAGGGAGAACACAACATCCAGTCAGAACTATTCCCTTACTGAGTGGGATGTGTAACTTTGAACTTAGATTTTAATGAGATGATGTTTGGGTTTGAAGTGAAGCAACAGATAACACAGCAGAGTATTGTCAAACTGCCAGCTCAGGAGTGAATGTAGACATTTCTGTGACTAAACTGTAGTTTTTCTAGCGTCATTTAGGAATGAAAGAGTTTGTTTTTTTTAAAAGCTAAAAACTTTATTTTGAGGAAAAGATATTCAGTATTAAGTAACTTTTATCTGTTGTTTTACTGGCTTGGCTGATAATGTCATGTGGGGACGAGTTTGAGAGGTTTAAAGACCCACATTTGATCGTCTGCCACCTCCAGAACTGAAGCAAAAAGAGCTGTTTGCATTGTAAAACATCCACACACGCTCAATGTTTCAAGCAATGCCAGAGGAGAAGGTATTAAACCCAGTGTGTGAGCCAGACAAAGCAACACTGCCCATCAGTTGGTTAATGGAAAATGCATGACTTATCACAATCAGTGGCAGAATGAGGTTTCATCTGAACCTTGTAAGCCTCTGCGTGCGATGGGGAAAAGAAAGTCCCGTCCTGCTGACGATCACGTTCCAGGCAGGAGAAATGTGAACAGATTGTACAGAGCTGTTTGGTTGTTCAAGAGGAGGCCTGTTGTTCAAACTCTGCTGCACAACACAAGTCGAGACAGCTCCAATCCAAATCTGTTTTGTTCCGGTGTGGTCCTGTGTCTCATAGGCCGCCTCCTCCTGGTGAGCAGACTTCATTTTCTCTCTTTCACTTTTAAATGACTCTTTTGTTTTGATTTCCGTCCTCCTCGAGCACTGCTGGAAGACTGCTAATTAATGTTTTGGCTTTGTTTTTTTATTTCGTGGACAGTTTTGCAGAAGGCAAAACTGTTTGATTGATTGTTTTTTACCAATATCCTAAATACAATAGCAACAAAACCATAAATGAATGTCTCCATGGAGCAGTTGCACCTAGCAGTATGTGTGAGACTCTGAGTTGTTGATTGGATTTAAACTCTCTTGTGTGTGCGTGTACTCTCTCTCAGTCTCACATTGTGTATTCTGGTGTGGTCCACAAATCAGATTCTGCAAAAATGAAGCATGTAAAATGCAGCTGGTGTTTTGGTGGCTGTTTGAAGTGGAGGGCGATCCCTCTTCATATTGCTCATACCTAGACACCATTAGGGGTTGCTGAGCTGTCTCTCAGTGCGCTGATTAGTATTCATTTTAAAAACCACTGGAGCTCTGCTCTCCTTACAGCATATCAATAACCAAGGCCTGTTAACTTGCCAGCAGTATTGTTGGGAGCGGCACATTTTTCATAAAGTCTGGGGCATTTATCTGCCTTTGTGGGGATTAGATTTTCTATTCCCAGTGGCTGAGATGAAGGCTCCTGTTTAGGGGTGGGTCTAGGAGCCTTTGAATGAGGTGCTGGGCTGGGGCACAGTTTTAAATTGTTTTAAGTTGTTAAATGGGTAAAATTTAAAGAACTGGTTCTTGGCAATAATAAACTGGACTATTAATAACTATAGTGTTTTTATAATCAATAAATGATATTTTGATTGCCTCCATGGTTTGTAGACAGTCTGAGTGTCTGTGATTGATTTGCCAACAAGAAATGTCCACGGTCATTTCATACAGCAGCCAGAGTTAAACACCCTCATTTATTACATCTGTCTGTGTAATGTATTTTGGTGCAGATAGACAGTGTAGTACATTAATTCCTACGTCATGTTTCCATCTGTTTCGTTCGCCCCAGTTAAACTTTTCTGCACAGACTCATTGGCATCCATTAAGTCAACTGTTTTTATTGAATTTCCACTGTAAAGTCTGTTTCTACTTTAGTAACACTGCTACTGAGCAAAACCTTTGTAGCATCAGCATTTTCACCCGACTGTACTTGAGCCATATTTGCTCTGTTGACATTCCAAAATAACCAGTGGACTCAGATTTATCCACAGAGAATGAGGTACTAATACTGTCAGGGTTAGAGGTTCTCTTCCCGAGAGCAAGGCACTAACTCTGCCAACTCGCCCCTCCCTCAGGAACTGGATCAATGCCTGTGGCTTCTTTCTGACTCTGCCAGTAGAAATACTGGAAGACAGATAGAAATACAAATGCAGTGGGCCTGAGGTGGGTTATTTCTCAAGCTGTTTGAGAGGTAAAGGCACAGTTACTCTTTCTAAAGTAGACAAATCTGCACTGTTGATGTTGTGAGCTTCAGAAAAAACTTCATATAAAAGCAATTAGGACACCATAGCAGAGTAGTGTGATGGCAGAATATGAAGTAAGGCAACATCACTAACGTCTGATCAGTGAGTCTGTCAGAGGAAACTCATGAGTTGTGGCTGTACTACAGCTGGATGGTTGTCTTTATGAATATGCAAACAGACGTTGATTCCCTGTGCTGTAATTGTGAGTACACTACATGTTTGTCCCAATTAAATGCACAAGTGAAGATGTCGCCCTCCATTAATGATGCACATTGCTTTGACCAGTAATTCAGTTTCCAGCAGGTTTTATGAAAATGAGACAAATGTTGCGACATATCACAACCATGTTTGAAATCTTTCAATTAGAGCAGCACTCCACCTCTGCAGTGTATTTTGTAAATATATAATAACAAGGTTTTGTAGCTTTTTGTGTTTAAATTACCAACTGACTCAAAGTCCGAGCTTTAGTCATCAAACGGTTGCTGTAGTTCTTGTTAAACACAAATTTCATTGAAACCAGACATCTGATCTGTCATGTTTGAGTTAAAAAAAATCAGATTTCTATTTAGAGTGCCCTCATCAGGCTATAGTATAAACACAGATTAATGAGCCACTGAACATCAGTGGAGGAGCTGCTACCAGAGCTCCAAACTGCAACTGTCTTCTGAGCTGGGATTTTTAAAAACCTGTTTTATTTTTTCTCCTTTGCTTCTCTCTCCTCCTACCATCCCCCCATCCCTGGCCTCCCCTCTCACATCTCTCCGCTCCTTGCCTGGCCTGACCTGCCATAGCCCCATTGCTCTGCGGCCTCTCTTTTGTAACTCCTGCCGGCTACAGCTTTGTACCTCCTTCCTCTGCTCCCTTCTGGTCAGGTACAGGTATCGCTTCTCTCTCTGCCTGTTCTCCAACACTGGGTTTCTTTCTCTCTTTCCTTTCATGTCAAAGGCTGCTTAGCATGCTGGCTGCAGCTCAGTGCATTCACATCATCACCTAAATCTCTGCCTTTACATCTGCCATCGAGCTTCCCATAGCACCATCTCTCTTCTTCCACAGTTCTTGTACATACATGTCATCCTGTGTGGAGAATAGGGACTGTTTATTTTAGTAATGCATGTATATGAGTTTGTGTGTAGAATTTTGCATGTAAAAGTCAGTGTGTGAGGCAGACACTGCTTAGAAAAGAGTTGTGTTTGAGATGTTTTCAGAGGCATTTGTGGCTGAGTTGTGTGTGTGCTTGTGTGTGTCTGTCTGTCAAAGTAAAGGTGGACGTGTTCAACTACACAGAGCTCCTCGACACTAGATATTCTATCCCCACGGTCAGGTTGTAGAGGTCTGACATTCCATTTCCACCTGTCAGCTTAGCCCCGTCCGACCCACCAGTCAGTGTTTGTAAGAGGAGGAAAGCCGGCAGGGTGGGATGGAGCAGTGGTAACTAGCTAACCTGCTCCACATCTGTCTCTTTTAGCGGCGTCTAGTCGCACACACACACAGCTGTCAGAACACTGTGGTTGGACTATCTTCACCAAAGCTATGAACTACCCACCTGTCCCTGTAGCTGCTGGTGTATACACACATCTTTCTAGCATCACAAGCATTAGACAATACAATATAGTGAACCTCACTGTCTGTAAATGTAGGTGTGGCTTTGTTTTATTTGTATGTGCATACATGGAGAAATGGATGCTTTAGACTTTGTAGTGCTCAATTTTGTAAAATATATTAAATATATTCCCAGTTTGCATAATTATTAAACAGCATTTTATCTTGCGTCAGGTCAAATATTTGAGCAGCAGCAAATAATCTCCATGAAAGCAGCATAATTTAGTGACGCACGTGTCATGAGTAAAGACTTGTAGATATGTAACTGGCTGAAATCATCTGAAAACTGACTCATATCTGAGAATTTACATTGTGGGAATGAGACCTTGAATCTAAAACTATTAACTAACCTCCTCTGTTATAGAACAGAGAATGAGGCTACGAGCCACCTCCATATCTGTGTGTATGTACATACTGAATGTGAGA
Source organism: Lates japonicus (assembly GCA_033238685.1). Classification (NCBI taxonomy): domain Eukaryota; kingdom Metazoa; phylum Chordata; class Actinopteri; family Centropomidae; genus Lates; species Lates japonicus. The sequence goes on along the minus strand of BRZM01000020.1, from coordinate 17,486,162 downwards.
AAGTGTTGATGCTGAAACTGAGGCTTTTAAACTCATGAACCTAAACTATGTGTACTTCCCCTGTCTCCCTCTCCAGTGTTTACTCCCAAAGTGATCGGTGTGGCGATAGCACGGTATGACTTCAGCTCGCGTGACACCCGGGAGCTCTCGTTGCAGGAGGGCGATGTGGTGAAGATCTACACAAAGTCAGGAGCCAACGGCTGGTGGAGAGGCGAGGTCAACGGCAGGGTGAGTAAAACACAGCCTCTGATCACCAAATTGTAATGGGGAAAAAAAATATGTGTTGAGAAGTTTCAGAACTTTGATTAGTTGTGTCTGTTCTCTCTCATAAATCCAGTTTTAGCACTAAAAACAGGCTTTTTGAAGAGGAAAGATTTGGCAGATATTTCAGATTTAGTCTGTTTCTGTCAGGTACACCTTTCCAACATTCCACATCCTCACTTGGAAGAGTTCGTTTGCTGCTCTTGTATGACTTAAATGCAGAAATGTTCTGGTCCAGAACCAAGAGTGCTCTGTAATCAGGCGTGCAGCTCTGAGAGGATCCTGGTTCTAAACGCAGGGAAACTAACTCCCACTCAGATGCATTGCATTTCAGCTTGGCGGAGATTGTGTGTGTTTGTGTTTGTGTGCTGCAGAGTGTGTTTTGTGAACAGCTGTGGTAAATGAGGAAGCTTTTCTCTTTTACTAAGCCTGATGTGTGTGTTGATGCTGCTCTGGAGAAAACTAAACACTGTGTAGAGGCTGTGGAGTGCTGTTTGAGTCTCTTTAGAGCCTTCAACCAGGAGAAACAACTGGTATGACTGACTGGAAAAACAACTCAGTTCAGGCTCAGTCTGTCTTTTCAAGAGCACATGTCGAGGGTTATAATGTCAGTTAAATGAAATACCAGGATCCTGTTGACTCATGAAATGTGGTCAAATCAAAAGATAAAGAACTATGCAGCCATACTAATGTTATTTCTTTGAGTGCTCTTTTTTAAAAACATTTTTATAGTAATGCTGCAGGAGGCAATGTAGGATATTTGCTTCTAATATATGTGTTTTCATATTTCTTTAAGATTATATAGCCTGGCTCAGTCAGTCTGACTTATTCCCATCTCTTCCCTCTCAGGTGGGCTGGTTTCCATCCACATATGTAGAGGAGGGTGAGGAGTGAATGGTCCACTGGAATTAGAGTAAGATAAAAGAAGAGCAGCAGCAGCAGTGGAAAAAGCAAACTGAGCACATAACAGTGACAAACAGAATGAGCGTGTGCTTGCTCCAGTGTTACGACTTCGCCCTCGTCCACGGAGCCCTGCTGCCTACAACCATCCCAGAGGCCTTTGGGAGAGAAAAGGGCTGCGGTACGCTACCGATGCAAAGATCCCCAATCGTTTCTGGTCGGCTCTGTGAGGCTAAGTGACTCCACCAACTACCAGCTTGCCTGTCAGCGGGACTCAAGCCCTCGCCAGATGCCCCCTTGCTACCTCCCCAACTTCATCCGTCCATCCATAATTCACCCTTCACTCCCCCCCCGCCTCTCTCTGAGCCAGCCAGCCACAACCCCCAACTCCCACCTGTTTCTGCTTGCCAAGTCCGCCGTCGTCAATCTGTCAAAGCAAATGCTCAAATGCCACTCTTCATTCATGTATTCATCCATCCTCCCTCACTCCTGTAAATAAGTCATCTGAAAAACCTCCTTCATCTTCATCCCTCCCTCACTCTGAAATCTCCAGTCGGTACGGCCTTGTCTGCGTGTTGTTCCACTAGTGGTGGTGTGATGACTTGACCAGCCCAGGTGCATCCACACCACCTCTCGCCTCCTTGAATTATGATCCTGCCGCGCACACGCACACACGCACGTACGCACACGCTCTTGCAGGGTGTAAAGAGATGATCTGTAGGCTGCACGGTGCCGACGGTCGTGTTGATTTCTCATATCCACCTCCTACACGTTCTTTGTCTGCCATTGATATCTCGTGTTTTTGGTTGTCTTGGTCGGATCATCTCTGCCTCCGCCTCTCCTCTGCCTCCTCGCCTCTTTCTCTCTCTCTCTGCCTCCTCTTTTTTTC